>BQNB010080509.1:11059-29910 GCA_026074375.1 Tanacetum coccineum
AAACTTGAAAGTTCGTTACATTAAGTGGAACAAAAAAAAGTTCACGTACCAACATGGAACAAAACTGAAAGTACGTTGCTATTGTACGGCTAAAACCCTAAAACAAAAGAAGTTACTTTGGTTTTGGGCTTGTGACCTAAGAGTTCTTCGGTTAAGGTTTCCTATGACATTTTCTATCGGATGGTTCCTAGATTCCTTAATATTAACCACTTCGTTAATTTCTAAAGTTTCATCCTCGATGTCATTTTCTAAGTTTTTCTTTTGGGTAACCTTAATTGTTTCTTCTTCATCTAAGTCATCATCCACCAAGGTTGATGTCTTAGAGGGTGGAGGAGTTTCATCGACACGTAAAGTGATTTTCAATTTTCATGGTGTGTTTATTAAGGATGATGTAGGCTTTACTATTTTGGGAGTAACCTAAAAAGACACCTTTGTGCGACTTTAGGTCAAACTTAGTAAGGTAGTATTTGGTGTTTAAAATGAAGCACTTGCTTTCAAACACCCTAAAGTAATGAAGAGTAGGTTTCCTACCTCTCAAGAGTTCATAAGGTGTTTAACCTAAGATGGCTCTAATTAGGATTCGGTTGAGGATGTATGTTGAAGTATCTACGGCGTTACACCAAAACTTTTATGGTAACAATTGTTCATTCAACATGGTACTACTCATTTCTTGTAGTGTCCTATTTTTCCTCTCTACCACGCCATTTGATTGTGGAGTGCGTGAAGCTGAGAAGTTATGTGTAATACCGTTGGTATTACAAAACTCTCCAAATTGCACTTCATTATCAAATTTTCTACTGTGGTCCGTCCTAATTGACACTGAACATCCTATTTAAATTTGGATTTTGATTTCAAATTGCTCGAAAGCCTAGATTTTATTTTTAAGAAATCTTGTCCAAGTATACCTAGAGTAGTCATCTACTATGACTAAGGTGTAGAGGTTTCCTCCGTAACTCCGTACGACGAATGGACCGAAAAGATACATATCGAGAAGTTCGAAGCATCAAGTCGTTGAGACTATATTCTTAGCTTTGTGACTAACGTGAGCTTGATTTCCAATTTTGCAAGCATCACAGAATGTTGATCAAACTTAAGCTTAGGTAAGTTTATAACTAATTCCTTAGATGCTAACGACTGAATGAGACGCATATTAGCATGATCTAATCTCCTATGCCACAATGTGGAGTTTTCATCAATCGTTGCAAGACAAATTTTGTCTTTCAGATTATTTCCTATTTTCATCACGTATAAGCCTTTCCTCCTAATACCTCTACCTATAACCTTACCGTCCATAGTGATTTCACTATCATGTTCCAAGAAAGTTACTCTATATTTATTATCACATATTTGACCTATACTTAACAAGTTAAATCTTAAGTTATCTACATGTTCTACATTATCTATATTGAGAGAGTCATTAGAAATCGTACCTTTGCCAATGATGTTACCGCAAAGATTACTACCAAAAATGACATTACCTCCGTTGTATGCATTATAGGTTGAGAAGAGCTTTCGGTTACCAGTCATGTATTTAGAGCATCTGTTATCCTTTATCCACTCATCGGGTTTCAAGTCGACTCCAAGGCATATCTATTTATATAAGACAATAACTCAAACATTTTGTCCCCAATATCTCATGGGTCCAAAGTTGTTAGTGCTAAACATCCCTTGCATTTAATGCATTTGATTGGGATATGGAAATGAAGGACACATTCCCTATGGCATGTAACTTTGAGGTTGGAAGTTATTCCAGGTTATGGGGAAACCATGAGGTTGGTTTTGTCGACCAACATTTCTTTTTGGTTGCGGTGTCATAGAACGAGGATAGTGATTATTGAATCTTCTAGGTGGTGGAGTTTTTGACCTAAAATTTGGTTTATAAAATCGTTTTCTTCACTTCTGGAAGTCGAACACTCCTCATCACTAGATTTCTTCTTAGCCTTTAAAGCAAGAGATTTTCTTTCTCCTTTAGCTTTGACTATTTCAGAATCTTTCTTGATGATCATCTCGTGAACTTTGAGGTTTCCGATGAGTTCATCAAGTGACAGTGATGTTAAGTCTTTTGACTCTTCAATCATCGTGACCTTTGCTCTCCATTTGGGATATAGAGCCCTAAGAAACTTCCTAACATAATTCTTGCTAGAGTAACCTTCATCAAGAGCTTTTAGACTAGTAATAATAGTATTAAATTTAGCAAAAGCATTATCTATAGATTCGTCTTCAGAAATAACGAATTGTTCATATTGTTGTACCAAAAGGTCAATCTTGTTATCTTTGACTTGGCTATTACCTTGATGGGTGATTAACAAAGTTTTCTAAATTTCTTTTCCGTATTACACATGAAGTTTCTTTCATATTCTTTTCTTGGCAAAGCATTGTAAATAACCATTTTGGCTTCGTTGTTTTTTGCAAGCCTCTTTTTAAGATCATCACTTTGTTTTTCAAAAGGGATAACCTCATCTAGTTTGGTTTCCAGATTTTGTTTAATAGGTTGAAAATCACCGTTAGTAATAACATGCCAAAGATCAAGATCTTTTGATTTAACATATGTTTCGAATCTATTTTTCCAATAAATAAAACTATCACTTTCAAAGAGTGGTGGTCTTTGCATGGATTGCCCTTTTAGATATTTTTAGGAATCCATAGATCGATCCAAGCTTTAAAATACAGTATATTTTAAAATTACTTGAGTAACCTGGCTCTGATACCAATTGTGGAAAGTAGAAGGGGGGTTGAATTGTTTACAGTTTTATTTACGTTTTAAAATTTTACTTCTAAAATTGTTAGATTCGAGTATATGTTCAATCAATAAACAATATGAACCAATCAATTTAACTATCTACTTGTACTATCAATGCAAACAACAAATGAGAAACACAAGCAATATAAAGAGATAAAGGAAAGAACGATCAAACCAAGACACCAAGATTTATAATGGTTCGGTTACGAAGCTCTTCTTCACCCTACTCCACTCCCCGAGTATCCGAATCGAGATTTCACTATGTCAACAAGCCCACTTCAAGTAGAGAAAAATGTTTACACGTCGTTTACGTTATTTACCGATACTAAGCTAAATGTCGAGTCCTAATCTTAGCTAGAACCAATCTACCACTTTACAAACACTACCCAATCACAAGATTTACAATATCGGATTTACACACTATCCGATTCACACAATCACACAAGATAATCAAAATAGAGATTTAGATCTTAGAAGAAGGGAGGAGACATCACTAATCTATAACACTTCGTTTCTTAGCGAATATCAGTGTTCTTCTCTTGCACTTGATAGAAAAAGAAAGAAGGTAGAAGATGAGATTTGATCACTTGAAACAAGATTAAACTATGTTAGTGATCAAGAGATTTATTGAGAGAAGGTTTTTAGAGAGAAAAAGATAATTGGAAAATTCATGCAAAGGGGTGTGTTTTTCTGCTGAGAATGGTGTAGTATTTATAGCCAGGAAATCCTAACGGCATCTGGTGGCGGTCCCGGCGGTCCCAGATATATCTGGGGGCCGCCTAGTCACTAAGGGGGCCACCACTAGAATGACGCTCCATTTTTTGTCTTTTTGTGAGGAATGTTGATCATGGTATGTTGTTTCTATTTAGGGGGGAAAACTGAATTCAAATTTTATGTTTTTAAATAAAACATTATTTTTATTAATAAAATTATTTTGTGTATTTTTGTAAAAAATAGTTTTGTAGAAATGTGATGGTTAAGAAGAAAAATCATTTTCTTGATCAATAATCATGTTTAATGATTTGTTTATCCATACCTTAAGTGATTTATATCGAAATGGAAGTTTACGATTACTAACATGTAAACGTTTATTTTTATTGAGAATGTTTTTACATTTTGTCATCTTCAAAACGTAGAGGGGTCGAAAAATATAAATAACGTTTTTAAGCATTATTTGTATTAACAGACCACATAAACAAACAACGCATTAAGAAACTTCATACTGATAGTATTCTTAAGTTAATAGGATCGATTTCATTTGACCTATGCGAGCAGTGCATATGTGGAAAGATGACAAAGTCTCTGGTGTAGGAGAAAGGGCTAAAGATCTTCTTGGACCTATACACACTGATGAATGTGGCCCATTTAGATCTGCGACATGAATGGTGAAGTATACTTTGTCACCTTTACGGATGCTTTTATCCGTTATGGTTATGTTTACTTGTCGAACATAAACATGAAGTTTATTCTTTTAAAGGCTTATCAACGTGAAGTTGAAAATCAACCTTTTAAAATGATCAAAGCCTTGCGATCAGATCGTGGGGATAAGTACATGAGTGAGGAATTTCTTGATCATTTAATGGATCGTGGGATGGTCTCACAATTCACACAACCTTATACACCTCATTATAATGGTGTATTTGAAAGGAGGAATCAAACTCTACTGGATATGGTTCGATCAATGATGAACTTGAGTAGCCTGCCTTTGTCCTTCTAGGTTATGCTCTTGAGAAGGTTACACGCATTCTCAATATGGTTCCTACGAAGAAGGTAGAAAATACACCATATGAGATATGGCACGGAAAGCTCTCTTATTGTCTTATTTGAAAGTGTGGGGACGTGACGCTTTGGTAAATCAAAGTACTCCCGAATAACTAGAATACCGCACTTATAAATGTATGTTTGTGGGGGTGCCCAAGAAAGCTGGATACTACTTCTACTACTCTAAAGAGTACAAATTGTTTATTGTTCGTCATGCAGAGTTCTTGGAGAAGAATTATTTACTTCAAGAATCAAGTGGGAGAGATGAGAGTCTTGATGAGTATCAAGAACCACAAACCATTGTACCTTCTGAAAGTTTCATAATATTGTGTGATCAAGAACCCTAAATAGTTTGAAAATAGAGTAAACTACACCAGTGGTCCTTGTGGTTTGCGTTGACCAACACTGGTAGTCCCTTGACCAAACTAATTACACAAATATGATTCTGAAAGTTTTATTCTGTAAATTATGTAATCATCACAATGCTTACACTTGAAGTTGATCTAGTTGACAAAAGCTGATCGATGCTTGATCTAGTTCAATAGCACCTGATCTAGTTAACGGGAAAGTTCAGACAAAGATCAAGAAATAAGTTAAGCTTTCTAAAGCTATTAAAGAAATGAGAGAATGAAAATTGTTGTCAAAGGTATGCCAAGGCTTGCCTTAAGGACAGCCAGCCAGGTATGAGGTATTCAAAACCAAAAATAGAAACAAAATGATCAAAAATTATATCAAGTCTATTATGTTAGAGAGAGATGATTAGAGTGTGTGAGAGGAATATTGTTTTCCCAACAAGTAGTCTACGGTCGTAGATTTTCATTAATATGGGTGCTCGTCCGCACAAAATGAAATTCAAGAGTAGTCTTATGATTAATTCAGGTCATCAACAATTTATCTTTTATCAATTGGCATTTATGATTCGTTAGGTACTCAAAATTTTTTGTTCTTTCTCAAATTTGTTATTTATTTACTAAGTCGCTGCTTAGTTCTTATATTGTATTACGAAGCATACATTACATTGATACAAGATTAAAATTTTGATGAACAGGAATTAATCATTGAAGATTCTCTTGATTCCTTTGTGGTCGAGCACTCATATATAATGGCAAATCTACAACCGTAGACTAATTGTGCGGGGAAAACCATCTTCTCATACTCTAATAATCTCTCGCAACATAATGGATCTCCCCTCCCCTCCCTGATAAATTTCAACATTTGTGTTTCCCTTTTTGGTTTTTGATACCCCGGCTAGATTTCAATTAGTGGACTTTCTCAGATTAATATCATCTGTGTTTAGCCGCGGACTAGTCTTCATTTTTATAGCTTGTTAAATCGTTATAAAAGTATTTATCGTCTCGATCAAATTTCTTACCCTAACATAACCAACACTGATTAAATCAAATCGGATATTGTTACCTGTATCTCACCCATTTGTTTATGTATAGTAACATTTGAAGTGGGCAAGCATTGCTTATAAACATTCAAATGATATCTGTACATTAACATATATGGAAGTGACTCGAGTTTACACTTATACCCCTATAATGGTCTAGAAGGTTATAAATATATCTGCAACAAATAATGCAAAGAAGAGTCCATGAACTGTTACAAGGCTGAGTTCTGGATAAAGAATTAAAGGGTGTTATTTAGTTTCTAACAATTATACCAATCACGCAAGGAATGTGGTTTGGTGGTGTGACTGCAATTTTGGTTTCTTGATTGACAGTATCTGCCTTAATGTCTAGTTATAATCAACTCGTATTTCCTATGGACCCAGCCTCATCAATTCTCCTGCCTCTGCATCCCTCTAACTATTTCTAGTTAATTTCCCTTTAAAATGACTTGCGGGAGCTTGGACCCGACTACGCTCCACTGAATTTTCAAATAATGGTATATATAGGGTCCGAGCTATTCTAATGTACAAGCTAGATATATCGATATGCCCATATCCGTCATGGAAAACGTGTGTTTGTTTCTAGGGAAAATGTTACGGTAACAAAGTTTCAATTTCAATAATTAAATCAAACTTGGTTACTATTTCAAGATTTTAATCCTTGTTTTTACTTTGTACTTGAGGATAGTTATGGACTTAGCGGGTGATTTACAAATTGGTCGGACAAGATCCATGATCCAACAAAAAGGTCAACATATTATTTGTTATAGAATGGTTATATATAGTAATTGCTGTAGGCCTGCAAAAAGAGTATGTTATGGTACTATGTCCTTACTAAGAGTTTTTAGAACCCGTCGTTATGTATCACATATAAACCAAGAATTACTATAGAGCCAAGTCTTTAAAAAAATAGCTTATAACTTACACATGCAGTAGGTTATAAGTGTGTTACACTTACACATGTAGTAATCGAAGTGTATCATATGTATTGGTAGCTTGTTTGTCTATATATGTGTGTTACACTTACAAATGTAGTAATCGAAGCGTGGTTGAAATGAAGCATTCTGATAAAAACAAACAATCTTTGTTTGGATCTCACGTATATCAAATGGGCCATGACAATTATGTCTCACGGGTTGGTTTATATACCAAAGGTACACAAGTGTTGTTTCTTTTCTATTAGAAAATGGTATGAAGTTATATGACAAATAACAAGCATTTTCACGTTGTTATTTCTATAACTTCAATGATTGACGAGTTTTAAAACCAAATAAGAACTCAAATGTACTGATTTATAAGAACTTCTGAATCTATTTTTTTAGTTTATTTACTAGACAACCTATTCAAAAAAACACATTTGATGGTTCTTGAATCTTGACATGTTGAAGGAGAGTAGGAGGCAAAGTGAATTCGATAGACCGATCGACTTGTATTTCCAACTATTTCTCCTACAAGATCAGTGCTGATTTTGATCAGCCAGATGTTAATTTTTGGTTGACTAATGCGATATGTTTTGTATTAGTGCCTCGCGATATAGAGTGCTATCGGGTTCAAAGGACTCATAGTAAGGCGATGTCAAATGGCAAAAAACTGAAATGAACTTGGCGGGAGATCACCCCTCATCCTTCCCACAAAAGAATCGTCAAAGCTAGATTTAAAACTTGCTTCAAGTATCAGGCAAGGTTTGAGCTAGATCTGAATCACCATTGGTGGTTGATTCTATTTCAAAAACAACCATTTTAGTTGGCTCAAAATAAGAAAATTAATCCACTTTTTTTTTATAAAGTGCAAAGTTGTATGGATACGTTTACTCTTCAATTCGAAGTAAATAATATCTGTAACTATGTACATGTCAAAATAATAAACCCATGTGTTTTTGGGCCTATATCTATATCTCTTGCTACTCATTCTTTAGTTTGTTTTGCATTTCACAAACTCAAAGCATGCGCCCCTGCTCGATCACCGTCTACCGCTAGTTTGCTTTTCCATAGTGTAGGGTCACAGACTCTGAGCTTGCATTCTGACAACGAATGCACTTAGCTCAGTGACCTTTAACATATTAAAATATAGTTTATAATCTAATATGTGAACAAGTTCAGGGTGTTTTGTTATTTTTGGTGGTTTTTATTTTTGTTTTTGTTTGCAGCATTTGTCAAAGACCAAGGACTCAAAGTGTGTCCGTGTCAAGACTTAAAAAGGAGTAAGTGGAAATATCAAGATCACGATCTTTAAATAGATCTTTTATATTATTTTCTATTCAGTTGTGTGTGTATATTTATGGGGTGTTAAAAAGTGTGAGGCGTGTCGTGGCGACATAGTCAAGCCTTAAGCTTTAGGCATCACGACGAAGCTTTAGCGTTTTTAAGGAGTGACTTATAATGGCACTGTATTTTGGTACCGTAATATATGTTGCCTTTCAAAGAAAATAATAAAGTTAAGAAATTATCTTTTTATTTAATCTTTTTTATTTCTTAATTTTTTTTATCGGAGTTGAATTCAAATAAGACCTAACGTCTTAGCGCGTCTTTTCATGTCTCATCTCACGCCACGCTTAAAGCCAATGCCTTAAGTCTATTTCGTAACGTGAAGGTCACGTCACATGCCTTAGCGCTGCTTTGATAAGTCTGTTTTAAAACCTAGTATGTTTTCTATCATAAGTGTGTTTCTCTCTCGTTTCACACGGTGATTAAGGTTTATATTGAACAATGTAATCTTTCTTTTTTTAATGTTTTAAACTTAAAGAATTTAAAAATAATTGTGAGTCTTAAGTGTATTTACATAAAGTTTACAATAACATATACATGTTCTTAATCAATATTATTCCCACACAAATACTAAAAGCTAAGTCAGGTGCTGTTTGTTTATTAAGAGGCTCTGAATCTGAATCTGATTCACACATCTGAATCTGAATCTGATGCGCAAATGTCTGAATCTGAATGAAATGATATTGTTTGTTTTTTATTTTTTAAATGTATGAACGATAAAATCACAAATCAGTTTATTCTACGGAAATATAAAATTGTTAAAAATATATATAGAGCCATTTTAGTCCTTAAACATTAACATTATTGTGAACGTGGAATTACAAATGTCACTTAGAAAATTTAAAATTTGTGTCGCAATTTATTCTTTCATTAAAGTAGTCATCTATTGTATTTTCAGTGGGTAAAATCTTCATATTTTACAAAATTGTTAACTATCATTAATTTTACAATCATAAGATTTGGAAATAAAATATCATAGCTAGGCTTAACATTGTCTATTAACAAATTAAAAATACTTTTTTTAACGCAATTAAAATCACTTTTTGTGACAAAATTTAAGTTCACTTACAATTACACGAGCCACAATTTAACTTCACAAACTAGTTATATATTACTGTTGTTTGAAATTACTTTTTAAATGTTTAAGCATCATCGATCATTAGTATTTTGAACATTATTTATCTAACAAAGAAAAAGATTAATTTTCTCTAACATAATATCAATATTAAAAGAATAGTAAAAAAAATATCTCACAAAACAAAGAGTGAAAAAACAAAGAAAAAAAATAAAAAAAAAAAGAGTAAAGAGTGAAGAGTGAAGAGGTATTGAGAGGCATCAAGACCCCCCATCCACATCTAGTTGGTTAGATGTTTTAATGTTTTAAACTTAAAGAATTTAAAAATAATTGTGAGTCTTAAGTGTATTTACATAAAGTTTACAATAACATATACATTTTCTTAATCAATATTATTCCCACACAAATACTAAAAGCTAAGTCACTAGAGTTTCTAAAAGTTGACAATTTGAACAAACAATATAACAAATCGATTCTTGATATTCTGACAAAAACATGGTCTCTTATAATATACTGTATAAAGTTTTCGTATCCGAAATGAGAAGTCAATGAGGATTGTCGTAAAAATCAAACACAAAAAACAAAGGAAGAAAAAGAAAGGCAGTATAGACGACTCATGAAAAATAAAAGTTACTGCATGTCACCTTCGCCCTTGTCCCGATTCAATCATTTCTACCCATTATTTTTTAATCTTTTTGCTTCTTTTTTACTTTCTTCTTTCGTTACTACGTTTATTCATTTTTAAGTATATTAGCGATAGAATTGAGCGAGGATTTAACATATAAACTTAACTCGTCCTCTTGATCTTTTTAACTTTTATAGTAACCAGGTTTATTTATATGATATCGTTTACAATAACAAGTTAATATATGATTTTCAGCATATTCACGCATCCTCTTTCAAATTACGAAAGTACGCGAAGAAAAAAAAAGTGTTACACAATGATCATCGACATTAACAAATTTAAGTAGTAAGTATGTTAAACCATGTAACTAATCAAATCCATCTCCTTGAAGATATTTCTCAAACCAATTGTAATGTATAATAAGTCCAACTCGAAGTATTTGGGTTGTTTTATTTTCACTTTCTGTTAGAAAGAGAGTGAAACTGCATATACACAGATTTCTCAAAGAAAAACCCATAAACTGAATAAGATAGAAATGAAACGAATCGATTTTTTTGATGACATTGTTTCTTGGTCTTTTTTATGGTGTTCTAGTAGATGTAATAGGGTTTTTTCTTGGGAGTATTGGTTAAAAAACCCCTATCTTATTTCTTTGTAATGTCTTTCTAGCTCCTTGCTAGTTTTTTTTTAATAAAGTTGCCGTTCAAAAAAAAAATTTAAAGAACATAATTGGTAGACCATCGTTCTTTCATTCATATTTATCGGTTACTCTATTTAACTCAACCAAGCAAAGCAGTCAAAGAGATACAAAGATGTGTCAACTTTGCACTCGTTTATATTGTAGAAACGTTTTCAAGACCTAAAAATATTGAGTTCAAATCTCACATATGAGTATCAACTAGTTAATAAACTAACATGTACAATAAAAGATTCACTTCTTTGTTTAAAATAAAAGGCAGGGTACACAAATAATGATTCAATATGCCATGAAATCTAGCTACAAATTTTGCAAAAACTAATAAAGATCACCGGCAATCACGCCACCCGTATAAAAACAAAAGGACTGAATTATATATCCATAATTCAAGAAGCTGGTATTTATTGTTTATGACCAAAAAGCCATTATATAAAAGTATGACGAGTGAAGCTGTAAACATTATTATATGAACCAAAGAAAGCCAAAGGGCATGATTGATTTTTTAAGTGGTGTTTTAAAGTTGTAGCAAAGCAATATAGATTTTAAAAAAGCACATGGTACTTCTCTTATCTTTGTCTCTTTTGATGCCACCAAGTCTATGGCAATTTTCTATATGTGTGAATATATTGAAACTTTATAGTTAAGGCTTATATAAAATTGTATAACCTAATTAGATCTCTATACATTCATCATCCCTAGTCCTTGGAAAACAAACACTTAATAACTTAAAATCCGGCAACAAAATCATAGTGTGTTGGTCAAGGAAGAAACTTGTGTTTATTTATAAAATTGGTTGGCATCCTATATTGGGAAGATTTCAATGCTTAACTAGTGATTTCTATAGAAGATGCACCTTGCTATATATATTCTGATTGTTTTATATGTTGCTCATTGAGGTTTTCGGGCAGATTTGATCCTAAATAGAAATCTAGCCAAACTAGTACCAACAACTTTTTAACTTTTTATGTACATAAATCAATGTAATCTTATATTATACTGTATCTATTTATAATTGCTTAGTTATTGCGGTCTTTCTAACAAACCTAAAATCATGAGGTAGTGATTGGTTATTAAGAAACTACTACGTAGTTCCTCTAGTTTCAGAATGAATTTATAGCTTGAGAACTACTAGTTAGGTTTGAGTTCAATTGAGAAACAATATTTCTGATATCAAATTCCTGATTTTGATACAAATATTATAATGCAATGTGATGCTTTATATTACGTAATGTGATCTTGTTGTGAATGGGAAAGCTGTTTTGATACGTTAATTATGTACACTAAAAGACCTTAATTCATATTCATATTATTATTGATAATGGTTGTCACAATTATAGCAGAAAATAAATTTTTAGCATGATCTCGACTCTATATACATGCTAGCGGGTGTGTTTTTCGATTGAGTCAACAACATTAGTGTGATGGTCTTAAATGGACCCCGTTGAGTGGAATGCAAGTTATAACATAGTATACACCACTAACTGCTAGCAAGAATTGAGTCAAACATCATCATCAGTTAATGCTTCTCCTCTCTCTTGTTATTGGAAATCATAATCCACATCACATCATCCAATTTACTCTATAGAGTTAATTCAATATTATTGTTAATAAATACCCTTAATTTCTACTTTCAGTGTGAAGTATTTAACTCTTCTCCTTTAATTCAATTATTTGTTTTTAATAGCATTGAATTTTTCTTTCGATGTTATTTTGCGTCTGTCTTTTTACCTTTCTTATCATCCATATATTGTAGAGTACATAAGATTACCTTGTTAGGCTACAGTTCTAAGGGGGTGTTTGGGATTGCTTATTGAAAATAGATTATTCGTTTTGAAAACGAATAATCAAATAATCAGCTGTTACAAAACGTGATTTAGAAATGTAGTGTTTGGATTTGATTATGTTGTATGATAACGCAATAATCGGATAATCAGTTTTTTGAGTGTTTGGTAAATTAGATTATTTGATAGTTGTATAAGTGAAATGACAAAAAAGAACACTAAAATATTATATATTACAAAACAAAAAGGCAGTAGCAATTAATTGCATAAGGGTGAATATGTAATTTCCAAAAAACATCACATGAGGTCCATGGCAAAATCAAAATGACGTTTCCAAAAAACATCACATGGGGTCCAGTTGCAAAATGGCGTTTTGCCCCCTTGAAAACGCAAATAAGTAGGTTTTCTTTTTCTTTTCCCAAACACTCAAAATGGCTTATCTCCGGTTGCAAAATGAAATAATCAAAAAAGTAGGGTGCAAACGCAAAGACAAACACCCCCTAAATCTAAGTAAATCTCAAGCATCCACAATGGGTAAAATGATAAAAAGCTTTTTATTATTTTAAAAAACTTTTTGAGTAGATTTTTTGCATTGTATCAAAAACTTTTTACAAAGACTTGATAAACCTCAAGTCTTTGTAAAAAGATTTAGTTGTTAAATGATTTATGCATTGATTGCATTAAATGCATTAAGTCTTTGAGGACTTGATACATTGTAGATGCTCTTATATAAAAAAAATTAAAAAAAATCAACATTTGTAGGCTATGTGTTTCATTCTTTGAGAAATGCTACAGTCACAAAAAGTTTACAAATAATTATTCACACAATGACATGCCATGTGAGTTGTACCAATAATTTTGTATGATTTTTCTCTTTCATCATTTTCATCACGCATATTTACATGACAAGTGTGTGTGAATTTCTTTTTGTATATCTTTTGTGGATGTAGCATTGCTCTTCATTCTAAAGGGTGAAGTTATTAGTACCCAAAAAAAAGTCATCTATACCCCCATGTTTTTTTATTTTTTTTGTTTTTTTGTTTTTTTTGTTTTTTAATTTTTTTAATTTTTATAATTTTGTATATGTTATAAAACTGTGACGAAAAATACGGAACGAAAAATATAAAGTTTAACAAGTCAAAAGTATTAAACTGTCAAAAATTACAACACATAAACTGATAAAAAAACTACGTTGCACTGTAAACTGGGGGATAAAAAAAACAAGTTTTTATCTTTTTCGCACTTTTCTTGTACTTTTTTGCGGGCCAGGGGATACCAATAGTAGCACCCTCATGACGTATAATGGGTACGACAAGCTTCTAGGCCTGGGCCGTACCATTACACATGGGACTCAGCCCAATTAAACATAAACAAGTATGACAGGCCGAAACTAAGCCCAGAACCACACTAGCACGACCCGGATGCAACAAGACAGACGCGGATCGGTTGTAAGCCACTTACGTAGGCTCTCCGCGGACCAACTAGCGTCTGCGGAAGGGGGTCCACGTCCACATGTCACAATTATCGCGGATCCTTGCCCGACAATGGTCCCACTCCGACCACTACAATTGTAGGTGAAATACTAGGAAACCCTAGTACTAGACCCCCTATAAATAGGGGTCCTCTAACACACCAAAAGGTACAATTCTCTGACTCCTCAAAATACACACACATATTTCTGATATGATTTCTTACTCTCGCGCCGGAGTCTTACCGTGGGGTCCGTCCCCACGGTAAGGCTAACGGTTTGTTTTCATTGTGCAGAAAATCATCCCAATTACTTTGTTTAGTACAAGATCTAGCCCAAATTAAGCTTGAAGGTTTGGCCCAACAAGCAATCTTATCCCATCTCATACCCCGTGACATATTTTGTACTAACAAGTTGGCGCCATCCGTGGGACCCGTACACAACTACATTTCCTAAAATACTTACCATGAGTGGACCAGCGGAGCTTAATCTCACCCCACCCACGTCCGCCGTGCGAAACACAGTGGGAAGAGAGAAAGTGCAAACCTCAAAAAATCTAGATAGGCCTGCATCTGACGCAGCCCTTCGGCAATACTGTGATAAGCATTATCATCAACTGTTGCCAATAATAGCTGAAAAAGTTCACAATGAGAAAGTGCAACAAGAAAAACTTAAAGAAGTAAAAGCTTGACTTAACTTCGAAGGGTGTTCAGGAAGAAATTCAAAGATATAAGAAACATAGCAATACTCTGAATCCAGAACACCAAACAAAAGAGGATATCTAAGAAGAAGGCTAAAGCCTAGACGCTCCCGCATCACGTCTAGAAGTCCGGAACCAACCAGTGTCTTCTCCAGAATACGGCGAGACAGATCTGCATCACCTAGACATAGACATGTAGATAAAAGAAGAAGGGAAGGAGATGTGTTCCATAGGCTGGGGGTAGAAGAAGAAGTGTGTCCGCACACTCAGAAAGCCGCTACCAGGGTTCCTGTTCACGAAGAGCGGAGCCGCTCTCAAAAAGTGAAGACAGTGAAGAGGGACATTGGAAGTCAAAGTCGAGAAAACAAAAGTCAAGCATCGAAGAGGAAGATTTCTCTCAACCATGGACATGTGAGGAAGCATATCCCTTCACCCCTCGAATCCGCTACTTCGAACTCTAAAAAAAGAGCCGAATGCCAAACAACGTCAAAACATATAACGGAAGTGATGATCCAGAAGATCACTTGAAAATCTTCCAAGCAGCTGCAAAAGTAGAGTGTTGGGCAATGCCGACATGGTTCCACATGTTTAATTCTACACTCACTGGATCCGCCAGGGTATGGTTTGACGACCTACCTCCGGAGTTCATAGATAGCTATGATGATTTGAAAAAGGAATTCCTAGCAAACTACCTTCAACAAAAGAAGTGCATCAAGGATCCGGTAGATATCCACCACATCAAGCAGAGAGAATGGGAATCCACATAATATTTCATGCAAAGGTTTAAAGCTGAAAGTAGGCATGTTAAAGAAGCCCCAAAATGCATGAGAATCCCCGGATTCATGCACGGAATCACCAACCCTGAGCTCATCAAACGCCTGCACAATAACATTCCAAAGTCAGTAGACGAGATGATGAGGGTAACCACAACATTCCTCCGGGGAGTGGTGGCAGCCTCCAATTAAGCACGGAAGAAAGCACCTCCGACATGGAAGCAGCAGGAAGTAGGGAGAAAATAGAATTTTGACAGAAGAGGAGATTTCAGGAATCAACAAAGATCAGAGAGGAGACGTGACAAATTCACACTTCTCACAAAATCCTCAAAAGAAATATTGGCTCTAGACAAAGGCAAATTCAAAGCCCCGCCACCAGTGACTACTCATGTGGAAAAAAGAAACATTAATAAATTTTGTGAATTTTGGAGAAGTAGGGCATAATACTGATGAGTGCATGCATTTAAAAAGGCAAATTGAGGAATTAATCAAGAATGGAAAATTGTCGCACGTGATCAAAGAGCTTAAACAAGGTAGCAGAAAGGATCAGCCAAAGATAGCAAAAAAGGGGGAAACATCCAGAAAGGACAAGCCTCTGGCAATCTTGATAATTCAGCCATGGCAAAGAGTCACCAGGCAGAAAATTACACAAAGCTTCTCCCCTTGTCTAGAAATTTCGTTTCCACCCTTAGGAGATGAAGATGGGACGGAAGGCCCTATGATCATTGAGGCAGAAATAGGAGGACACTTTGTACATCAAATATATGTAGATGGAGGATCGGATTCAGAGATACTATATGAACACTTCTTCAATAGGATCCGTCCGAAAGTGAAAAGCTAAATGATTCCAGCTACCGCACCCCTCATTGGCTTCAGTGGATAAATCATATGGCCAATGGGACAAATACTGCTGCTAGTAAAACTTGGAGATGCAGAGCATTTCACCTTTACATAGATGAATTTTGTGGTAGTAAGATCACTGTATCCATACAATGGGATCATAGGAAGGCCAGGAGTGAGGAAGATTCAAGCAGTCCCGTCAACAGCTCACGGAATGCTAAAATTCCCAGTCCCAGGATGGATACTCACTCTCCGAAGCAGCAGGATAATCCCACTTAAATGCACAATGGTCTTTGGACCTGAAGCACGACCTTCCGATATCATTCAAGCAACAGAGGAAAGAATCAAAGTGGCCATTCATCCAGAACACCCAGAACAAACAATTATAATAGGCTCCACTCTAACAGAGGAAGGACGAAAGGCATTATGTGACTTACTTAGGTGCAGCCTTGACGTATTTTCTTGGAAACTAGCAGATATGACAGGGGTTCCACGACACATAGCGGAACACAGACTAAATGTGCGTGAAGGATGCTCACTAATGAGATAAAACAAAAGAAGCCAGGCACCAGAAAGAAATAAGGCAATACAAGAAGAGGTGGAAAAATTGGTGGACGCCGGCATAATGAAAGAAGTCCATTATCATAGTTGGTTATCAAATCCAGTAATGGTGAAAAAACATGATGACATCTGGAGGATGTGCGTAGATTTTAAAGACCTAAACAAGGCATACCCTAAAGACGGTTATCCTCTATCAAAAATAGACTGGAAGGTGGAATCCCTCTGCGGATACCCCTTCAAGTGCTTTTTAGACGCATATAGAGGGTATCACCAAATAAAAATGGCCAATGAGGATGAAGAGAAAACAGTATTCATTACAAGCCAAGGAGTATTCTCCTATTCTAAAATGCCTTTCGGCTTAAAGAATGCCGGAGCAACTTACTAGCGTCTAGTAGATAAGGCATTTGAAAAGTAAATTGACAGAAACTTAGAAGTATATGTGGACGACTTGGTGATCAAAAGTCGCACGGAGCATGAAATAATAAGAGACATAGAAGAGACATTCAAAACCCTAAGGGAAATAAACATGAAGCTAAACCCAAAGAAATGTACCTTCGGAATAGAGGAAGGCACGTTCCTGGGATACAAAGTGAATACCGGGGGAATAATGGTATGTTCGGACAAAGTAGGAGCTGTTTTAAACCTGCCATCCCCAAAGTGTCTAAAAGACGTACAAAAGTTGAATGGAAAGCTAGCAAGTCTATACAAATTCCTTTCCAAATCAGCAGAAAAGTCATTGTTGTTCTTCAAAACATTAAAGAAATGCACAAAGAAGAATGATTTCCAATGGACTGCAAAAGCTGAGGTTGCGTTCAAAGAAATGAAAAAATTGATCGAGAACTCCCAACATTAACTGCACCAATGGAGAAAAAAGAATTGATTGTGTACCTTGCGGCCGCACGTGAGGCCATAAGTGCAGTTCTAATGACGGAAAAGGAGGCAAAGCAAATGCTGGTCTACTTTGTTAGCCGCGCCCTACAAGGTCCAGAGATAAATTACACGTCAATGGAAAAGTTGGTGCTAGCTTTAGTACATGCAAGCAAACGGCTAAAAAGATACTTCCAGGCTCATACAATCATTGTCATCACGGACTAGCCATTCAAGCAGATAGTGTCAAGACCAAAGGTCGCAGGAAGGCTGCACAAATGGAGTATCGAGCTAGGTGAATATGACATACAGTACAGACCAAGAACATCAGTCAAAGGACATATCTTGGCGGATTTCATAGTGGAACGTCCGGAAGATGACTCTCTAGACGAGCCCATGGAAACGGAGGAGGAACTTTCGGACCCATAGACGTTGTTCACGGACGGATCATCCTGTATAAATGGTTTTAGAGCCGGTCTAATACTTACAAATCTGAAAGGAGCAGAGTTCACTTACACCTTAAGATTCAGGTTCGACGCAGCCAATAATGAGGCTGAATATGAAACTCTAATAGCCGGCCTAAGAATCGCAGAACAAATGGGTGTAAAAAATCTCCAAGAAAAATGTGGACTCCTGTTTAGTCGCAATCAGGTAAACGGATCCTACATAGCCAAAGAGCCTGGCGTGATACAGTACTTAGAGAAAGTGAAAGTACCAAGGAGTGAAAAAAAAAGCTGATGCTCTAAGTAAAATTGCATCCACCAGCTTTTCCCATTTAACTAAACAGGTCCTGGTCGAGGAGCTTAAAGAGAAGTCTATAAATGAAGCGAAAGTGTTAGCAGTTGTGGAAGAAGAGGGAGACACATGTGTGGAACCGTAGAGGGGGGGGGGGTGAATACGTTTCCTTTTAAAAACTATAAATCTTTTATATCAATTTTTACAAGACTCGCTTTTGTCGGTCCCATAAATATATCGGGGCCGCCTAGTACATCAGGGGGCCGCCCTATTTAAAGGGACCGCCTCCAGAAGAGGTTTTCGGACTCGATCATTTGTATTAAATCACCAATCAAGTTTGACGCAATATGAGAAGTGTTGATAATGGATTTAAAATAACTAGCGCATATTCTACCAATATATCCACACTCACAATGTTTACTACAAAGAGCTACAAAACCATGACTAACACAACATACACAACAATGCACACAATCATAAGCACAATGCAAGTGTAAAAGTAAAGCGATAAATGTAAAGACATAAGTAAAGAGAATGGTAAAAGAAAATGCAAACCGACACGATGATTTAT
>BQNB010080510.1:0-25783 GCA_026074375.1 Tanacetum coccineum
GTTAAATTGAATACAATGTGTTCTGCTACATTCTCAAAAAACACAGTACTCTTACCCATGTTTGAATTTAGCCCAGAAACAGAGTTGAAAACATCCATAGCCTTCTTGATGACTTTAATAGATTCCAAATCCTCATGACTAAGAACCAATATATCATCTGCAAAACATAGGTGAGAAATCTATGCTTTTTTTTATGTTTCATGCCTTTTAAAAGGAAGTTTATAACATAAAGGGCATGTTGAATTATCGGGTGTGATAAGCGATTATCATTCTAATTAGTAGTTCAGTTGCTTTATACTTTGTGTTGATTTATTATTGGTAAATAAATAAAGTTTCTCACAATAGCGCATCAAAAAGATGTTAATTATACTTTGTAAGGTTTACCTATATTTTAGATGGTTTATGTGATAACTCTAAATCTGCATTATGCTATTACACATGTTTATATTCACTAACTAGAGTAAGTATCTAATAATTTTGTTTATAAACATGCTACATTTTCATTTAAAAAATTTAAAAGTTTGTAGGTTGCCACATATTTAAGAACCCGAACAGCAAGATTGTTTGGTGGTGGAATGAAGTTCACATTGATACAGCTGATTCTCAAATGAGTAAGAGTTATATACAACAAACTTGCCATGAGCTATGTAGAGTGGCTTTAAGCCAAAATGGACCGTAAGAATTGGTGCCCCCAAAAAAATGTTAAAGTATAAAAAATAACATGAACAAATACAGTGGCCCGATTCAGGAATTCAGGAGTTGTGATAATGTGATGCAACTTCCGTAGCGAGTTTTGAGAGATGCATTAAAATTCATGGTTATATATATATATATATATATATATATATATCATTTTAATGTTTAGATTTGGTATATATGACTTATAATTATTACTCCAAATCATTTTTTCACTATAAATTCTTTACTTGGAATCAAATGTTTAAAACATGAAGAGCTAGCTTGTCAATCTCGACAACAGAAAAGTAATCAATTCAAGAGCAGGCAAATCACAAGACAAGTTATCACAACTCATCAAAACAACTAATCCAAATTGTGAAACATTAAAAGGTTTCCAATTTAACTATCTTACATCGTTCAACTTGCAAGCTAATCTAAATTAGTATTATAGTCATTATCTTAACACGATGTATTGATGCACAAACTGGGGCCCCCATGTCATAAAGTACAGTGAAAAGCCTAAGCCATTGGTCTAATACCGGCGACCTTAATCTATCAATCATAACTGATTCATTTCATAGAAGCTATTCTATGATATACTTCAGATGTTCTGATCCGCAACCAAAAAAGCAGTAAGGAAGAAAAGTCCCGATATTTTAATTTACCCATGGTTTCCATAAGATTGATGACTCAACTACTAATTTGATTTTAAGAGAGCTAGTATATCTATAATAGAAGAACATTAAGCAACAAAGAGTCAGACATGTATAGCAAGTTCTAAATTTTAACTCTGTCAAAACTAATCATGAAACTAAAACCCTCAAACTAGAAGAAAGAAATGCACCAAGAAATATTATACTTACCTCTAATGTTATTTTTATTAAAAAGAAGAAAGCAAAGGATTTATATCCATAAATCGTCCAAGGCATTTCCATATAAAAAAAGTACCAAAATATGAAAACCATAATTCATTACACTTTATTCATGACGAGACCATGTCCCTCGATTCATTCATTTCCTTTGTAGATATCTAACTGCAAACCATTCACAGCTAATTCGAGCATCTTTGCATCCTTGCTCACCTTCTATACCTGCATTAATTCAAAACCATTTTAATGATTACGTAAGCCTACCGGGGGGTTTATATTCTTGTTGATAAACAAACATATGAAGAAACAAATAAGTGGAGGACAAACCAACACACCTAGGCCACGTTTCGAGAGAAGCTTGAGGAAAATCTCAGCGCAAGTAGTTAGCCACAAAAGCATCGACGGTTTGACACTCATATGGTGGTGGTATAAAGTTAAAAAGATTTAGATTTTGGAATGAGCATTTTTCTTGAATCATCAAGTTATGAGAAGAGGAGAGAATCTATAAGCCAACGATAAAACTTATTATTATTAGTATTTCTAATATTTTGTAAGAAGACTACTAGCATCAGAAAGTTGTTCCATTAACATAATACTATAACAAGATGAGATTGTTGAATTTAAGGTAACAAATGAAGGGAAGTAAGAAAATTGTGATCATAAAGTGGAAACAAAATGAGACAACCTGACCGTTTAGTTAAGAAACATAATCCAGTATTCGGATTTAGAAATAGCCATTCCAACTTAAGTTGAGCGAGGCCAAAAAGTACAACAAAAAACCGAACCACAAGATATACACTCCGACAAATAGTATATTTCCATAAATAATGATTTTCTTTCGAAATAACGAGGATTACAAATTCTATCAATAATCCAATTAAATTATGTTCCGTATTCTTATTTGAGAACCAAATAAACCAAAAGTGATTGACATATTATCACCTTAAGTTTATTCCCTTTGTTTTTTCTTGATATAATGATCTTTAAATGATCAGTATACTGACACACACGCACACACATTATAGCCAGCTGATGAAATGAGGTTATGTCTTATGAGTTGCGGAGATCCACTTACATATGTAATAATAATGCCAGGGAGATCTCTGGCTTCGGAAACAATGATACATGAATAGGCTAAGTCCAAAAATAGCATGAAAACACATAAATATTCAAGTAGTTCTTAACTATATAGTGGATTACTGTTAAACATGGAAAAAAACAAACAATTTGGTATGCGTTTGATCATAGTTGATATGTAGGTTCTAAACAAGATTCACAATCTATGCTCAAGTTAATACATTAGTCCTTAGGCCATATTCTACCACCAAGCTTTAAAATTTAGTAGATTATATAAACAAAATAATGTTACATATCAACTATGATCAAACGAGCACATTTTGAAAGAAAGTAACGTAATATACAATACCTCAGCAGTAGTTGGAGACAAATGAGCAATTTTAGCCTTTCTTAGGCACTTCAGCGTAGCGATCAGATTAAGCTTTTGGTTTTAAATGTTTGGTTTATGAACCAAAGTTGAATCGAAACAGTCAATATGTATAGTGTCCAGATCAGGAAGGTCAAAACCCTCGACTAACACTGGAACAAGAGCTTTAAGCTCAAACACCGCAAGTTTTGGAGTCACAAGCATAATTCTCTTATAGGGAATCAGATGATAAAAACACGACGATATTCTTAACTTCAACAACTTAGAACCAACCACTTCAAGACCACCTAAGCCGGTCATTAACATACAATTCACCAAAAACAACTCTTTTAAATTAGGAAAACAAGAAAATGGTTCGGCTTCCACTAACCTAACCCTTTCAAGCCGTAAACTAACCAACCCATTAAAATTCAAGAATTTACCAAAATCTAACATCCCTTTAAGTGACAAACTACTCAAAACATCACTTGTCATAAACGATGGAATAAAATTGCTACTAACATCATGCTGAGAAGTATCAACACTTAACTTACGAATACCATGTGACAAAGCATACTCAAAAACCCTATCTATTATCTTATAATCCGTCACCTTAATATTAATACTCTTAATCTCGATAGAACTATCACGAAGAGATAAGATCTTCTCAACGAAAAGATCAAAAGCAGCAAAGCCAAAAGAATCAAGATTCAGAGTAGGAATCATTTTCCAAACATTTTCCCGCGGCTCTACCCTCGATACACCTCTCTTTGTGCACACACCTTACCGCTGCGCCCTTGGGACTTTTTCGTTATAGTCCCAAGGGCCTTGTTATTTATAGTCATTTTCAGCCTATAAGCTTATAAGCTGTATACAGCTTATTCGGGGCTTATTTATTAAGCAATTTTTTGTTTCTCATTTTTCTTAGGATCATTAAAGTGTCTAGTATTTTTTGTATCTATCACTTTTACCGTTTTTGTCATCTCGGCTTCTTTGAAACGTCTTTTTGTCGTTTCGAGGTTGTCTCACGAATCTACCTCTTCTCTTAAATAATTTCTTAAAGTCTCTTACTGTTATGGCGTATTCTTCGTCTTCACTTCCGGAAGTCGAACACTCTTCATCACTAGATTCTTTCTTAGCCTTTAAAGCAAGAGATTTCCTTTCAACTTTTTCTTTGACTATTTCGGAATCTTTCTTGATTATCATTTCATGAACTTTGAGGTTCCCGATAAGTTCATCAAGAGATTGTGATGTTAAGTCTTTCGACTCTTCAATTGCCGTGACCTTTGCTCTCCATTTGGGATGTAGAGCCCTAAGAAATTTCCTAACATAGTTCTTGCTAGAATAACCTTTATCAAGAGCTTTTAGACTTGTAATAATAGTATTAAATCTTGCAAAAGCACTATCTATAGATTCGTCTTCGGAAATGACGAATTGTTGAACCAAAAGGTCGATCTTGTTATCTTTGACTTGACTATTACCTTGGTGGGTGATTAACAATGTTTTCCAAATTTATTTTGATGTATTACACATGAAAATTCTTTCGTATTCTTTTCTATACAAAGCATTATAAATAACCATTTTTGCTTCATTATTTTTCGCGAGTCTCTTTTTAAGATCATCGCTTTGTTTTTCAAAAGGGATAACCTCATCTAATTTGGTTTTCAGATTTTGTTGAATGGGTTGAAAATCACCGTTGGTAATAACATGTTAAAGATCTAGATCTTTTGATTTAACATATGTCTCGAATCTATTTTTCTAATAAATAAAACTATCACTTTCAAAGAGTGGTGGTCTTTGCATAGATTTCCCTTCTAGATATTTATCGGAATCCATAGATCGATCCAAGCTTTAAAATACAGTATATTTTAAAGATCTTGAGTGACCTTGGCTCCTGATACCAATTATGGAAACTAGAAGGGGGGTGAATAGTTTACAGGTTCGTTTTCGTTTTAAAAAGCTTTGCTTACAAAATATGTAGATTCAAGTTGTATGTTTAACCAATTCACAATATGAACAAACAATCTAACAATCTAAACTAAAGCTAAATAACAATGACAATAATATGAAGAGATAAGGAAAGGAACGATCAAACCAAGACACCAAGATTTATAGTGGTTCGGCAACGAAGCTCTTCTTCGCTCTACTCCACTCCTCGAGTATCCTACTTGAGATTTCACTATGTCAACAAGCTCCCTTCAAGCGGAGAAAACCGTTTACACGTCGCTTACGTTATTTTCTGACACTAAGCTAAATGTCGAGTCCTAATCTTAGCTAGAACCAATCTACCACTTCACAATCAATACACAATCACTAGATCTACACTATCGGATTTACACACTATCCGAATCACACAAATACACAAGATAATTACAATAGAGATTTGGTACTTAGAAGAAAAGAGGAGAGATCACTAATCAACACTTCGTTTCTTGGCGAATACGAGTGTTCTTCTCTTGCACTTGAATGAGAGGGAAGAGATGAGAAGAAGAGATTAGATCACTTGAAACAAGATCAAGAGATGTTAGTGATCAAGATATTTAGTGAGAGAAAGAATGTTTTTAGAGAGAGAAAGAAGTGTGAGAAAATTCGTGCAAAGAGGTCTGATTTTCAGCAAGGGATGGAGCAGTATTTATAGGCAGGAAAATCCAACGGTAACTGGCGGCGGTCTCGACGGTCCCAGATATATAAGGGGCTGCCAGGCCAATAAGGGGGACGCCAGGTAGACTCCTCTCTCTTTTTTGTCTTTTTGTGAGGAATATTGTATCTGGTATAGAAGCTTCCGTTTTGGGGGGAAAATTTGAATTTCAAATTTTAAGTTTTTAATAAAACTTTTCTTTTAATTAGAAAATATTTTGTATAATTAATTTTATGAAAATCTTTTGTAAAAATGTAATGGATAAAAAAAAATTATTTTCTTGATCACTGATAACAATTAATTATACACACATATATATATAACAATTGCTTAATACATATATATAATATATAACTAAAGTATCAAATAATAGTAAGAGTGAGGGTGAAAACGTTTTTAGGAAGGAAGATTACTTTTAACCAAAGTAAAATTCAAAACCTTCCCGAGTCGTATCCCGACGAGGCGTGAATTGAAAATCGAGGTTAAGTTCGTGATCGCGTGATTTGAATAGTTAATTATTTGATTTTGGATTCTATTTCTACAAATGAAATGCAAAAACAAATAAAGGCAAGCTAAAAAAAGAAAGCAATTAAGGACTTAAACTAAAAAAACGTTAACGGGAATCCTAAAAACGCGACTTAAAACCTAAATTATCAAATTTTAACCCTATAAATGCAAATTTAATTTTTAAAGGTCCTAAATGATTAAAAATAATTTTAGAAAAAAGAATTATATTTTTCTGACTTTTATTTTATTTATTATGAATTAAAAACTAATTTAACTAAAAAATATTATTAAAAATGTAGGAACCCGATTCATACTTCCACTTCACTTCATAACCCGAACACGAAACAAAGAAACTAGAGAGAGAGAGAGACTCGAAATGTAGAGAGAGAAGAGAGAGAGTTGAGAGAGAAAATAGATGGAAAAAGAAATTTTAGATTTTTAGAAAAATGAAAACTAAAAAACTAGATATTTTCTAATGAAAATATCTATATATATATATTTAGATATTTTAGAAAATATCTAAATATATATATACCCCTACACATTTAATGAGACGCGCAGGATTATTTAACTAGGACCACCCCTGGCTTCGGTTTTGCATGGGATTAAACCTTATAAACAAATACAATATTAAGATTAAAACTATCGATCCCGATTCCCGAATATTATCCTGTACAAACAACATTAACTAATTAAAGACCGAAGCTCCATCGTAGAGTGACCGAGCTTCCTAGTTTCGACTCAATAAAAAAAAATTAGGCTAACATCCTCCCCCCCGAAGTGAGGTCTTAACACGGGAACCGAAGCTTCCTCTATGACTCCAATAAAATGAGGTCTAAACAATCACCCCCGAAGTGAGTTCATTGATGAGACACTTCCTCATGAGATTAGTGAGATTGCTTTTTGTCATTTTAAAGCTCGAGTGTTCTGGTCTTTCTCTTTGCGTTATATGTTGTAGGCGCTTGTTCCGTCATGCTTTGCGATCTTGACTTTGAGCCTTTGTCCATTTGTCTTTATATCCCGTCTTTGCCATCATTGCGATCCTGTATGTCTTTGACCACATGCTCATAACTTTTTTGTATTATCTTGAAGCTTTTAAATCAGAGTTAGCGTAAGTCTTTATCTTTAAATCTTGAAGCTTTCTAGATAGTATGTCTTCGAAGATTGAGCATATTTGAATGGGATTAAGTTGCCGTTACCACCGTTTGACCTCAAGTTAGACGTTAGTGATAAACGAAAATTGATTTGAAAATCATCGACGTGTCACTCGTTAAAGAGTTTTTGTAACACATAAATGCGAGAGTGTCCAAGTTTTTATCAAAATTCATCAACCCGTCAATTTCATTTACCGCTGGACCAAATCGATAATCCATTGTCCACAAAGTTGAATTCATATAGAATCTCTCTCGCAAGTCCACCTACCGCAGTGCTTTTGATGAGGAACACTGGAAAGGGATATCCATTCGTCATTGTGAATCTACTAGAGAGTATCACTCTTGAATGTTCTGGCAAATATCCACAAATGATAATTGCGTAGGACTCCCCTGATAACAGCTTGTGAACCCTGAGGATGTTCAACACGTGTTTGAAATGGAAATGTGTCCTATCGAGATTTTTGATTGATCTCTTCTCTAGTCTCTAGACTCATTAGTGCGATTTTGGTTTTAGTACTCGGGAGGCTGGAGCAGTTTGCCACCTATTGCAATATCAACGATCTCGAATGAGATGTCAATAGATAACGTTTGTATCTATCTCCGTGAAACAAATGAGAACAAGTTTCTGTTGAGAGAAACCCTAATGGGCTGGGAAGGGTAGTGCATTGCAATAACGGTCCCATGATGTTGTTTTCATACCAGCATCATCTTGTGATTCAGATAGCATATGTATTTGGACCCGGATTTCTTCTGCCTTTAAGGTGTGTGGAGGGATTCTTTCTTAGACCCCTTTATCCAACATTTCTTTTAATTTCTCAAACGGCCTTTCAATGCTTATTACCAAGATGTCCATTACTCACACTTTGTGTGATTGTGTCCAGTGTTAACGATCCAATCTTAGTCCGGCATTATTATCCCCCCCCCATATACATTCATCTCCAATCATACCTAAGGACTGCTATTTCTAACTTTGGATTATCCTTGGGTAGATCCTCCGGTTCTGGTTGGATCATAGGATTGATTCCTAACCTAACCACCTTATTACTTCAGAATCGTCGTGAAATTAAGATGTTGTTGGGTATTAGATCGAACCATAAAACCTTTTCTTCAACACTTTGAGTCGAATAGATCATTTTTTTTAATTACATTTTCTCCCCTTATTTTAAATAATAAACACTTAGTTTTTGAAATACCTTGTGATTAAAATCTGTCTTGAAAATTACATGGGAGAAAATATTATCAGCATGAATGGTTTGGAACATTTTGATAATGTTTTGAATACATAAGAATTTTCGTAAGTTGATGTAGTCCGAAGAACATTAAAAAACTTGGTTTCTCTTCGTAAAAACTCCGCCCTCAAAAAATAGAACCAATTAAAAATTTGTTAAATTGTTGTCTTTTGAAAACATTGTGAGGGATGGAGTGTTGAACACACAATTTTGAAAGATTATGAATTGTCATCGAGAAATTCTTGAAAAATTGTGTTCAACTTTTTGAAAAACCAGATGTTAGAGGACTTCTCTTCTAACGGTAAGGGTAAGCGCACTGAAACGTACACTATCCTTTTTCTTGAGCTAAAAACATTGAATGTCTTGTAAGAACAGCTCAAGACCGAGAAACGTTAATTTTCTCGTTGTGAGGATAAGTTATAAACCTTCCTTTATTTGAAGTCCGGGTTATGTACTGACATTTGCACATAAGCCATTTAGAAAATTAGAAATGACATGTTTTGAAACTATTTGAAAACTCTCGCTCGAACTTCATTTACACACCCGTGTCAATGTTAATCGACATTTCTAAGCACGTAAATGTTATCGATTCCAAGAGACATGTCGAGAAGAATCTTTTTGGAAATTTTCTGATTTTCTGATTTTGTATTTATTTACCTGTTGTCCTCAGCATTGCTATATGATGGTGGAATAGTAATTCCAACTCTTGTCGTGATGTAGCTGTCTTGACTGCTAGAGGAACAACTTTTGGAACCAACTTTGAACTTGACGGTTCATTGCTGTGGTCTTGAATTCCGAGTTCTGAACGGTTATGATCAGAAGTCATTTGATGAAGAACGAGGCCTGAACTGATGTGAACAGACATCATCTTGTCGTTGAGGTGCGAGGTCTGAACTGTTGTGATCAGACATCATCTTGTCGTTGAGGTGCGAGGTCTGAACTGTTGTGATCAGACATCATTTGAACATTGACGACCGAGGCTTGAACTGCTGTGTTCAAACGTCATTGATTGTTCATTTCCAAAGCAAACAGTACCCAGAAATTTCTCCACAAAATTACACAACAGCTTGAGATTGCCCGTCATGTGCTTTGTGCATCCAGAGTCAACAATGAATAGGATGAGTTGTACAATCTGCAAGAGAGTTAGAGGACGATGGAACATTGGACAAATTGGATCCTAAGGAATTTGATATCTTCAAGACATTAGTTATCCTAGAGACAATGTCTATTTTTAAAGGCGAGATCATTCCATGTAGTTACTTTCTTCTCGCCACATCCCAGCCGAGACCGGCTTAGGTGACCAGGCTTCTGACACCCCACAGAGAATAGTATCGGAACTCACGGACCTTTGGTTTCAAAAACTCTTAGGTTTCCCGTTAAATAAACGATTCATTTAGAAAACCATAACTTAAAACGAAATAGTCTTAGTTCAAAAGCATATTTAAATTTAAGAAAAAGAGATTTTCCCTATATTTATTAAATCACATATATTACACTTAATATAATTATACATCCTTTAAACGAAGGAAATCCTCGACCTTTTTGAAGGCTGCAACATCGGTTGTGACCGGCAAGCGCACAAACTTTTATCAGTCTCGGATTAATTACTATGTGCCTTATTTAGAAGACTGCAACATCGGTTGTGAGCCGGCAAGATGCAGTAAACTTTTATCAGCCCACAGTTTTTATTATTATTATTACCTCATTTTTTTTTTTATTTTTTACACTTTATATTACCACGATATAGAGAAAATTTCTTTTTAGAAAATTTAAGTATAAATTTGAACTAAGACTAAATAAATTATTGTTATCGACTATACTTCAAAAATCGTTGATTTAAGTTTAATTTTCGAAAAGAGCACGTATTATTAGTCCGGTTAGAAGCTTATAGGAGAAAAAGCACAAACGACACTTGATGAGCTTCTTAAGATTTCCAACTATCCTTGCTTAGCATCTAACTCAAATGACCTCCTATCATTTTTCGTTCCTTCGCAAATTTAAAATCTTTATAAAAAAGATCCGCGCATTGCTTAGTCAAATAACTAGCTTAGTACCAGTTTATAAAGGTTAAGGGATGAAGCAAAAGCACAATACGCTTGAAAATCGAGTCAACATTTATTCGAATTTCTACCCAGCAGGAAAGTCACCATGTAATAAAACACTTATTTTAAATTTGAATTTTTTTTTAAAATTTTTAATTTTTTTGTAATTTGGTGGTAAAAAACGGATTACTAAAAACAACCGACTGCAAGGCACAATCAAATCGATAGACACGGCCGCCATACTAGAATTGAACATTGGTCTTAATGTTTTAAGAAGGGTCTCTACGTAAATATAAAGCCGTTTATTAAGTATGCTCAAAGATAAATGTTAGTCGATAAGATTTTGGATATTGGATTCCCATAATCATGCTAAGGATTGAAGCTCGAGTGAACGAAGGACAAAACCACGAGCACGAGAGGCTTCATAATCCGGGGCAATCCTGGACATACAACACAAAACACGAGAAAGGAAGAGGCGAACCTCCTCACGTCACACTTATTAGAAAATAAAATTTAAAAGGATAAGCATGGGTTGCCACCCATGAAGCACTTGTTTATTAATGAGTCACTAAGCTTGACTCGATCCCCCCATACTTGAGTTGGTCAAGGAGGATAGAAATGGAGAAACGAAACATCCAAGATAGAATGTCCCTTCCAAAAATCATCATCGGCCTTCAGAAAAATAAAGAAATGATCTTTTGAAGGATAATAGCCTCGATGATATAAAGGTGAGGAGAGTTTTCCTCATTTGGAAGAAATACTACCAGAGATGAAAACTTTTTCCATCATTTTCAGATGAAAGTGGAACAAAGTGTCAAAACCTGGAGAAAGAGGATCACAGATGAATGAGATAGAAAATTCATTCGGTGATAGATATCTCTTAGATTGGACTTCAATGAATATTCCTGGATCGAAAATCTCTTTTTTTTTTTTTTTTTTTTTTTTTTTCTCTATTCCGGGAGGAAAAGAAACTACAAGATCGGATCCGAGGGAATCATCAGAAGGAGCTAAAGTCCGAATCAAGATAAAGGGAGGGAGGAGGGGAAGACATTAGGCACATGAACGTAAAGTTCTCTTGTTGGATTATCAAAAATATCCTCCACCACATCTATCATGTAGAAATTTTTCTTATTCGGGCCTCATTATTATAATAGAATGCTTCATAATCTAGAAGAGATAAATCAGAATGAGAAGTGGGATTGCCACTACTTTTCTCTTCCATGTCAAAGCAGAAAATATCGGATTCAGGTAAAAAATTATCAGAAGTGTCTGTCTCCTCCAATAAAGTGTTAGGAAATGAGGAGGGAGACTTGAGTACAGAATCAGTAGTTGGAGTGGGATTGTCCTTTAATGCTTCGATCTTAGCAATAAGAAGATTGATATTCAGTAATTTCTCATGAAGAATATCGTCCTTGATTGTTAGAAGAATATCAATATCAATCTCTCCATCTTCTGTGTTAAAATCCTTCACCTCCTCTAAGCTGACGAGCTCAGAATCGGGAGGTGATGCATCGACATAATCGATGTCCTCACTATAAAGAGGATTGTCATCACTCAAAGCATAATCATCGCTGGGATCAAAGAAAATCTCAGAATGATCTTTTAAAGCGTCAAGAGGGTGAGATTTTCACAAAAAGGCACATCACACATACTGTCGGAAATACCCTCGGACTCACTTGGGATCGGGACAAGGTCCTCAACACTAGACTCCTTCTTTTCAGGAATAGTGCTAAGATGCTCGTCCCCCATACTAAGAGATTTATTGGGTTCTACAGTCGGTAAGACGGGTGTGATTGCAATAGTATACTCCTCGTCATCATCTTCATCATCATTGTCGTAGAAGGCAGGACAATTCCATTTTGGAATATTAATATAATCTGCCAGCTCCTCACTTATAATTTGCAAATCTTTAAGAAGTTTACGAAGCAATTCTTGTATATCCTCTGGTTGATGTTGCTTTTCTTTAAAAGCATGCTTAATTTCAAAAAATTTCTCCCAAGCTAGCAATAAAACCTTTGGCGTTTCTCTAAAAGATGTACGATTAAACTTCTTTAAAAAGGATTTTATAGATTTTATTAGGTTTTCTCTGGCTTGCACACTCGTTTCTTGAGGAGGTTGATGAATGACGGTATACTGTGGGGATTGAATTACAAAACCGAAGAATAAGAATTATAAGCAAAGATTAGGTTCAAAAATTTTGTTCAACGTTGACACTGAAAATTCTCATGAGGACCCCTGCAGTTTTTACAACAAAGATATTGTTGTGGGTAACTTTGAAAACTTTATGGGAAATCATTATCAAAGTCTTGATTGTAACACGGTTCTGGATAATAGATAAACAGAACTTGAGGTGGACAATCATAACCATAATGATCATTGTTTCCATAAAACTCACAAGAATACGTCTGGGGTTGTGGAGGTGGGTTGAAAATATTTGGAGAATCAATGATAGAACTTGGATTTGAATCATTAACGAATGATTTTTCACTTTCATAACAACATAAAACACAAACTTCATCCGTATAATTTCTTCTACACCGCTCACAAGTACATTGTCGACAATATAGACCACCAAACGGACCTCCACACTTGGAACAATTACATGGGGGTTGTTGAGATGAGTCGGGGGTTTCATCATAAGAGATCGGATTAGGATCACGAACAAAATTATCGACGAAACTCACATTTGAACAACAATGTTCTCTATTATACAAAGCTCCACAAGACAAACATTCTTTAAATCCATACATGATGATAGAATTAAAGAGGGAATAAAGAGAAGAATTAAACAAAATGGGGTTAAGAAGATATTTTGGATATTTATAGTATTTAAACAAGAGAAAATATTTTTGGGACCGAAAAATCAAAGGTGCACGGTAGCTCTCTAAATTACTTACAAAGAAGCGGAGGAACGGGTCAGCGCAAAGCGTATTAAAAACCTTTTCCTTTCGGGTCGATGATCGTGGGTAAACCCTCCTTAAACCTCTCTTATAGTTTGTAATCTAAATGTGAGCCGATCTAACAATTGACATTACGATTTCTTTTGTTGTATAATTTTTTTTGTATTTTAAATATTTTAGGAAAAGTATTTATGATTATTTTTATTGTTTATTATAATAGAGAATAAATCCACAAATAAAATGAGAAAATAAAATATTTTTGTATTTTTATATTTTATATATTCACAAATGAAAACAAAAACTTCACGGGGAGGGTCTTCAAATCACTAATCTTCAAAAGTAAACACAATAATCTCACACACCACCCGGCAGCGCGCCAAAAATTGGTTCTAAAAATTCCTTACTAGAACATAATATATATATATAATCCGTATAAGCTTATCACAACTAAAAAAAATCACGAAATCCACCCGAGGCGATTGATACCAATTGTAGGAACCGATTTAACTTCACTTCATAACACGAAACCCAAATCGAAAACTAGAAAGAGAGTAGAAAAGAGAGAGACTCGAAATGTAGAGAGAGATGAGAGAGTGTTGAGAGAGAAAATAGATGGAAAAAGAAATTTTTAGAAAATGAAAAACTTGAAAAACTAGATATTTTCTAATGAAAATATCTATATATATATATATTTAGATATTTTAGAAAATATCTAAATATATATATACCCCTACACATTTAATGTGACGCGCGGGATATATAACTAGGACCCGGGCTCGGGTTTTGTTTGGGATTAAACCCGAAACATATACAATATTAGATTAACTATCGAGCCCGATTCCCGATATTATCTTGTTACAACATTAACTAATTAAAGACCGAAGCTCCATCGTAGAGTGACCGAGCTTCCTTGTTCGACTCAATAAATTGAGGCTAACAAAAAATATTAAACTAAATTGGAAAATTCTGAAAATTTTACAAAAATACTTAATGTAATTCTAACCGTAGAAAAAAAATAAGCCACACAGCTTATCTTAATAAGCTGTAAATAAGCCCTAAATGTCTGAAAGCTTAAAATGGAAAACACCCTTAAATACCAAGTGGCCCAAGGGTCTAACAGAAAAGAACCAAGGGCGCAGATGGTAGAGTGTGGTGTGTTAAGTTGTTGGAAGTGTGAATGGGAGGTCACAGTTTCGAATCCAGTGGCTTCCCTTTTTGAAAAACTTTTTTTTTGTAAATTTAACTTTTGAAAAAGCTAAAAATAGTGAAAATAAGCAACTTTTGTAAAATCACTTTTATTAAAAACTTAAAATAAGCTAGAGAAAAGCTAATTAAAAAGGATAGTTTGGTTTTGTAGACTTGCTTCCTTTTAGCTAAAACCGTTAGGCTTTTATAAGCACTAATAAGTCCTAATAAGCTAGCTAAAGGCAAATAAGCTGAAAAAGACCTAGTACTAAACCTAATAAGCATAAAAGACTAGAGATTTGCTAACAAAATAAGCTGAATAACAATTAAAAGCTTTAAGACAAAATGTCTTATAAAGAGGCTTTAAAAGATTCATGACACACTTTTTAAGCTAAAATTAAGAACACGTAAACACTTGAGATAAGCTAAAGATTAAAAACAACTAATTTCCTATAAGCTAACAATACAAATGAGCAGGAGTTAAGAAAACTTGATAAAGAAATAAGCTAGAAAAAACTACTTAAAAGTGACAGTTGGCAAAAACTACTAGTTAAGACTGCTAGGCTTATAGAAAACTCAATAAGCTCATGAAAACCCAATAAGTTAAACCAAGCATAAAGCTAGACCTGATAAGCACAAGTGACCACATTTAAGCACACATAATGAGCTGATAAGCTTATTAAGACCTCAAACAGAATGCACAACTTTTGGACTTAAAGGGAATTTTGACAGCTTTTAGCACTACTTTTGACACAAAAATAAGCTTCAAAAAGCTTATATCAAAACCTAAAAACTAAAAACAACTAAAGTCTATCCACTAATGAACACCTAAAATCTATTTTTATGTAATTTAAACTAAAAATAAGCTAGAAAATTAGATGTCAAAGGAGACAGTTTAAACAAAATATTTTTGGCTTTTTGAATTTTTGACAAAAACTGAAAACTAACAACTAAGACTCCATACTTTTGACACTTAACTCAACATATGAAACATTCATTTTAGACTAGCTTTGCACAAAAATACTAACTAAAGAGTAATTTTTAGGAAAATTCCCTAATAAGCTGATAGAATGACTTTTTAACTTTGAAATTTTGCAAATGAGCTCAAATCCTTAAAAGAATTCTAAAAACATGATAAAACTGATTAACCCCACTAAATAAACTGTTTTTAAGCTAAATCAATTTGGCTTAACAGCCAAGAGAGGCCTTAGCAGTTTTTACATTAGGTAAAAACTGCTATCCCAAACACCCCTTTAAATCTTATATTCCTACTTAAAAGCCAAAACAGAACCCAAAAAGCTGATATTGATGAAAATAGATGAAGTTTCATGCATTTTAAAGACAACTAAGCAATAAATTTAGAAAAATAAGCACTTTTAATAAGCTAAACATAATAAGCTATTTGAACTATTTTAAGATAGTTTTAAATCAAAACAAAATAAAAGCTAAAAACACATAGTTAAAAGCCTTAAACTAGATGAGATAAGCAATAAGAAGACAGATTAAGCAAAGATTAAGCAGAAATAAGCACTGAATAAGCAGATATAACCAAACAGTAAAATAAAAATAAATGAAAAATGAAAACTTACAAGGCCCTTTGCTTAAACAAGGGCATAAAGGCTCTTTAGAGCTTTGTCTACAAGCTCTAGCTTGTTTAAAAACAAGCTAGTAAAACCCATAAGCCCATCCCTTTTTGGCTTATCTTCCACAAGATCTTTTGGTAATTTTTGAGTGATTTTGATATGAAAGCTTAAATAAGCTTTTGAAAAAGCTTACCTAAGATACACAGGAATATAAAAGAGCTTATATGAGCTTGTTTAAATTGAATTTTAAGATAACAAATGAGCTTTTAACAGAATTGAAAGATGATTAAACTTAAAACAGAATTTTCATTAAAACTTCCTAAAAGAGTACATTGCTTGAAAATAAAAGTACAATAAGTTAAATAAGTACATTGCTTGAGAACTTGCCCCACCAGCCAATGAGAAATCAGGGGATTGCCAAGGTGGAATGGCAGTTTATGGTGTGGGGTTGAGGGATAGTAATGGGGTTTTGTTTGTTGGAGCAGGGGTCGAGGTGAGAGTGACGGGTGAATAGTGCTTTTGGCGGGAAAAGGGGGATTTGTTCATAAAGGGTTAAAGGGTAACGGGCTTATTGTTATAGACTAACAGTGTAAGGAATTAGGGACTAACTGTGTTAGTCCCTAAGGACTAACGGTGAAAACCCTTAGGGACTAATGGTGCAAAAGGAAAAGGACTAGGGGTGAAATGGATTTAATGGGTGTATGGTTAAGTGGTTTGATGTGTTTCAAAAGCTTTAAATTTATAAGACTGAAAATACCGGATAATTATATGGAAACACACGGGTAAAAGTATAACCCACGTATGCAGTATAATATTTTTAGGTAAAACCAGGTCATCCACAGGGGTTAGAGTAGTGTTCAAATAATCAGAAAGAAAATAGACTTTAACAATTTTAAAAATAATTTTTACTTTACCAATGATAAAAGGTATGACTACTCGGATAATTGAAAAATAACTTATAAGTGTTGGAAATGATTTGACCTCGAAGATGGGGCGTTAATTTATAAAGACGATTTCTCGTCAGAAACATTTTCACAAATCAACTTGTTAACTTAAGACTTATATTTAGTTAACCAGACCAAATGTGTCACTCAAATAATCAAGTTACTATTATATCAAAGCTTATTTTGTTTATCAATTTATGAAAGTAGATTTCTCGGCACAGACGTTAAAGACCATAGAAAAATCTTTAAAACCACATAGATCATAACGGGTCTTTCAACCTATACCGATATGATTATATAATCTAAGTTGATAAGCAAAAATAGATAAGATGGGATATAACAGGGTTGCAACATAAGCTCAGAATTAAAGCGGTCAAGATCATACCAAACACTTATTCATTATCGTAACTTCACCGAGTAGTCATGAGAGATTTAGCCTCTCATGGCTAAGGAGTTCATAACAAAAGTACTCATTACATAAATTTCCATTATTTCAATAACAAGGTAAGAAAACTTCTTCGTTCTTGATCGTTAGATCTTTTTCTTCAAGGGAAAAGGTATTTCTTGGTGTTTTGGTAAAAGGGGAAGGATATGTGTGTGTAGAATGAGATAGGTAGTGGGAAATGGGTGTGAGAGGAATGAATTGTTTGAGAAATTTTGTCTCAATTTATAGGAAAAATTTGGTGAAAAGTGCAGCGCACTTACAAATAAGTGCGGCGGACTTGGTGAGTTAATGCGATAGCATTTAATGACTTTTACTGGAAGTGCGGCGCACATACAAATAAGTGTGGCGGTTTTGAGTTAATGCAGGTGCATTTAATGGACTTTAATTCTTCAATCTTTGGGAAAATGTGCGGCGCACAATGTTGTAAGTGTGGCGGTGTTTGAACTTCAGAGGAAAGTGCGGCGCACAATGTAACAAGTACGTCGGACTTCTTGAATTTTGGCTAGAAATCTTTCTTTTCTTGTATTTGCCTCTCAAAGTGTATAGATGCTTGAGCTTGGGTCTTTAGAGTCTTCAAGTGAACCTATAAGCAATATAAGCTTAATTAAGTATCGAAAGTTTACGAGAAATGATCAAATATATATAAATAACGCCATAGAAAACATGTACAATTTGGGCGTTATTAAATCCCTCCACACTTAGCTTATTGCTTGCCCTCAAGAAATGGAAGCGAGAAAATAAAATCATTTATCATGACGTGGAGAAAATTTGTTTTTTTATAAGAGATTGCATTTTAGATAACTTTTCGGGCATAGACATATAACATAGCACCTTACATAGGGATAGTGTTTGATTTTAAAATTCACTTAGCCACTCAGATAGGGTTTAGATGTGATTTTGTGAAGAAGACTCAATTTGCACAGACATAATCTAGACAGCTACCATAGGCTTGTACTTAACACATAAACCTGGCCGAAGGGAGGAACTTGGGTACTAGAGTGGATTCAATCTTCATGCGCCGAACATAAGCCTTTATTTCTTTGAATTATTATAACACATATATGAATTTTCATTTTTTTTCTTTTTTTTTACCGAATACTAAGGCCTGGCACAGGACTTCTTCAATCCTCAATGTGAGACTGTCACCCCCATACTAATTTCAAGGCATAATCTAAATATTAAGGGGTTTCTACGCAAATCTAAAGCCGTTTATTAATTATGATAATAGATAAACGTTAAATCAATAAGATCTAGGATATCAGATTCCCATATATAAGCATGCGAAGGATTGAAGATCGAGTGGACGATGGACAAAACCACGAGCACGAGAGTCTTCAAAATCTGGGCAATCCTGGACATAAAACACAAAACACGAAACACAAGAAAGGAAGAGGCGAGCCTCCTCACATCACACTTATTAATAAATATTATATTAATATCACTACTAAGGGATAAAGCATGGGTTGCCTCACGAAGCGCTTGTTTTTGTTAACCGAGTCACGAGCCTGACTCGACCCCGAATTTAGTGGTCCATGGGGAAAGTTTGGAGATCCGGGACAACCATTGGTGGTATGTCCCCTCCAAAATAATGCTTAAGTCTATGACCATTCACCTTGAAATTAGGTCGTTGGTTTAAGATAGAACCTCGACGGTCCATAAGGGAAAAACTTAAACAACTGGGAATGGTTCTGGTACCAACGGGTTTTATGCTTGCAGAGAAAATCTTTAATCGAGAATTGAAGAGAAGGACTCGATCACCAACGTTGAAAACGCGGTTCTTAATCTTTGAGTCATGAATCTTCTTTGTTTTCTCTTTATAGATTAAAGAATTCTCGTAAGCTTGATCCAGAGTTATTTAATTCATTAATTTGAACTTTTCGGTGATCACTTCGGTCTTAAGGTCAAAATTCAAATGTTTCAAGGCCCAATAGCCTTGTGCTAAGATGATAGGAAGATGACATGCCTTTAGTACAGAAGCTATATAAGGGTACAACCAATGGCGTGTCTTGAAATACGGTACGGGATAAAGCCCATAATGAATCATCTAACTTATGAACCATGAGCACGGTTTTCACTACGTTCCTTCATACTACGTTTCAAACTACGATTTGAAACTCCATTGTTCCACTCGTTTGTGGATAATTAGCGGTAGAAAGATGAGTTTAACTCCATACTTAGATAACTTTAGGCAAATTGATCTTTACAAAAAATGGGGTGCCGCGATCACTATTTATAGGCACGAGGAGTTCAAAATGGGCAAAAAGAGATTTTAGAATTTAACAACAACACGGGCATCGTTAGTTGGGGAGCCGCTTTGTGCGCACCATTTTGACAGCTAGTCGACCGTACGAGAATGTACTTGTTCCCTCGTGAATACATGAACGGGGCCCATAAGTCGATGTCTCATTGTCAAATAATCTCGCAAACTTGAATTGCACTTTTGAGGGCATTTCTCATGTGCGAGATTTTACCTTTGAGTTGTAAGCCGTTACACCGTGTGATTAGTCATGGGCATCTCGGTAAATAGTGGCAATAGAAAACCGGAATTAAGACTGTCTTGCGGTGAAGTTTGGACCATGATGTCTCCCGGTGGGTCCATTATGGCAAGCCGTGAGGATATCAACGGCTTCTTGGCCGTGAACACATCGTCTAATCATTTGATCCGCACAAATCCTAAACAAGTAAGGGTCGTCCTAAAAATAATGCTTAACATCCCTTAAAGAATTTTTTTATCTTTGTGGGGACGACAGCCCTTAACACGTAAAATTCCCGCATGGTAGTTTACAATTTGGCAAACCATAGTGGTTTCTAAATCACATGAAAAGATATATTCAAGGGTCTCGAGAGGAAACGTTTCATTAATTTCCTTTTCTCGAGATCACCTTGATGAGGGTTCTCTAATCTAGACAAATGGTCGGCCGCGAGATTCTCCGCTCCTTTTTTTATCATAAATAATGACATTGAATTCTTGGAGTAGGAGAATCCACCAGAGCAACCTCGGCTTAGCATCTTGTTTAGCAAGAAGATATTTAAGAGCAGAGTGGTCCGTATACACTATGGTCTTTGTTAAGAATAAGTAAGGCCGGAATTTCTCGAAAGCATATACTACGGCTAATAGTTCTTTCTCCGTCGTAGTGTAATGTGCTTGAGCATCACGTATGGGTCTTATAGCATAGTGTATTGGCTGGAAAGGTTTGGGTCTCTTACGTTGACCAAGACTGCACCGTTACCGATAAATCACTAGCGTCGCACATAATTTCAAATGGTAGGTCCCAACCGGGGGCAACTAAAATCGAAGCTTCGGTTAACTTCTTTTTAAGTATATTAAATGCTTCAATACATTCTTTCAAGAAAAAAAAACGGAGTTTCTTTTTCTAAAATATGGGTCATCGACCGGGCGATTTTAGAAAAATCTTGAATAAATCGACGATAGAACCCGACGTGACCTAAAAAACTTCTAACACCTTTAACGGAAGTCGGATGAGGGAGTTTAGCTATAACATCAACTTTATCTCTGTAGACCTCAATCCCGAACTTTGAAATTTTATGGCCAAGGACTATGCCCTCTTTAACCATGAAATGGCACTTTTCCTAATTTAGAACTAAGTTAGTGTCTTCGCACCGTTTTAGCATCTTTTCTAAATGGGAGAGGCAAGACGAGAAAGAATCCCTGAAGACCGAGAAATCGTCCATGAAGACCTCCATTGTTTCCTCGATCATGTCGTGGAAAATGGCCATCATGCACCTTTGGAACGTCCCCAGAGCATTACATAAACCAAATGGCATACGTCGGTAAGCAAACGTCCCATAAGGGCAAGTGAAGGTGGTATTCTCTTGGTCTTTCGGGTCAATGTGTATTTGAAAATATCCGGAAAAACCATCTAGAAAACAATAGTATTCATTTCCCGCTAAACGTTCTAGCATTTGATCCATAAAAGGCAACGGGAAATGGTCTTTACGAGTGGCATCATTAAGCTTTCGATAATCAATACAAACTCGCCATCCCGTAACTAACCTAGTGGGTATTAACTCATTTTCTTCGTTTTTAATTACGGTTATGCCACCCTTTTTAGGCACACAATGAACGGGGCTCACCCACGGACTATCGGAGATAGGGTAAATCAATCCGGCATCAAGGAGTTTGATAACCTCCTTTTTGATAACCTCATGAATTTTCGGATTCACCCTTCTTTGATGTTGAACCGCTGGTTTGAAGTCGTCTTCCATTAAGATCTTGTGAGTACAAAAACTAGGGTCGATACCCTTAATGTCAGAAATTTTCCATGCGATGGCCCGTTTGTGTGACTTAAGAACCTTTAAAAGGGCGGCTTTTTCTTCATCTTTTAATTCTTTAGAAATTATGACGGGTAATTTATCGGTTCCTTCTAAAAATGCATATTCTAAATGAGAAGGTAAATCCTTAAGCTCAAGTTCTGGTGGTTCTTCGATTGAAGGCTTCGTTAAAGTAACATCAACTTGCTTAATTCGTCATTCTTCATCTGAGGGATGAAAAGAGACGGGTCTTCATTTAACAATTTTTCAAGGTAAAGAATGTCTCCCTCCGTGTCGTAATAATCATCATCTAAATTAGAAAGCTCATCCGGGGTATGTAGAAAAGTCTCAATTTCTTCCAAAATGAAATCTCCTCCTTCAAAAGGAGTGAACGAGGGGGAAGAAGAAGCGATGATAGGATCCGAAGGAGTGGGATTGCCACTTGACGAACTATCCGAAAATCCGAGCACTTCTTGAGCATACTCCTCACAAGCAATGTCTATGACATTGACTTGATTAACCGTTTCGTAACTACAGGAGTCTCTCGAAGTTTGCCCGACTTTAAACGTAATGGCCTCATCATCGACTCGTAGAGTTAATTCTTCACCATAAACATCGATTAAAGCTCTTGCCGTCCTCAAGAAAGGTCTCCCGAGGATGAGGGGAACCCGAGGATCAACATCGTAATCTACTACAACAAAGTCGGCCAAAAAATAAAACTTTCCTACTTTCACAAAAACATCTTCAGCAACTCCTTTCGGGTGAACGGTCGATCGGTCTGCGAGTTCGAGTGTCATGTGGGTTGAAGTGAGTTCCGGGAGCGAAAGTTGCTTCCATACGGAAAGAGGCATTAGATTAATACTAGTGGCAAGATTGGCCAAGGCTAAGCATTCATCTAGCTCTGGAAAATCACATGGGATTAGAAACTTGCCGGGGTCTCCAAGTTTGTCGTGCAACTTCTTTAGGAGCACCGCCGAACAATTTTCATTTAACGGAGTTTTTGCTAATTCAAACAACTTTTCTTTATTACTTATAAGACTCTTAAACGTAGAAGCAAACTTTGGCATATGAAGAAGAGCATCCGTGAAGCTAATATCGAAGTGTAATCTTTGAAAGATTTGAAGAAACTTCAACATTTAATTATTAGCTTTTTCACGAAGTTTTTGGTTATTAAGCCTCGAAGGATAAGGTATTGACGGTTTAGGTTTAGGCTTCAGAGCAACTCCGGGCTCCGGAATCGGGTCTTGGACATCCGGAGGTTGAACGTGTGCGGTACTTCCTAAACTTGTATTTTGCACCTTGTCCTTTGTCGCCTCGGTTTCACGTTCCACTTCCTTCGGGAGAGGAGAAGGAGTAGGTGGAATCGTAGGTCCATCATAAGCAACACCACTTCGGGTGGTAATAGCTTTCCACACTCCTCTCGGTTAACAATTGAATTACTAGGTATTTGAAAAAATATTTCCCCTAACCTGAGGTACTTTGGATTTTGATTTTGGTGTTGCCTTTGAAGAAATAGCCATCATGTTCTTAAGCTCGTTGTTTTGAGTCATCATTTGATTGTTTTAATTCTCTATCTTAGTGGTTCTTGCATCGAGAGAAGATTTGAACTCGTTTTGTAATTCCATCTTCATATTAGTTATTTGAGTTTGTATGCCTCTAAAAATAGCTTCATTACTCTTCATGTAGTTCGTTAACTCATTCGAAGGTCCAACTTGAGCTTGGTAATTTGGAGCTTGAAAATTCGGAGCTTGATAATTGTTGTTTCCTTGATTGAAATTTTGCCCTCTTCCTTGATTGTTCGGAGCTTGATAAGTCAGGGTTTGAAAATTCCCTTGATTTTGATTTTGATTGTATCGGTTTTGATTATTCGGTTGATTGAAACCGGGTGGTCCGAGGTAATTATTCGAGCGATAGCTAAGCAAATTACGGTCACCTTGCGGTTGGTAGGAATTACCCCCCGAATTATAGTTACCCGTAGTAGCATAAGCGGCCTCTTGAGTGTAGCCACCGATGGCTGGGCACTCAGTAAAAAAATGAGGACCACCACAAGTCTAACATTTCGTATCAACAGTTTTAACCGTTTGTATTTGTCTCATCATTTCTACAAAATTCTTATTCATCATTTCCAATTGTCAAACGACTTTGGGACTCTCGGTAGTAGAAGTAGAAGAGATATTTCTAGACGTCTCATCTCGAGTTGCTGAAGTGTCCCAATGGTTGTGGTGAGCGGTCATGTTCTCGATCAATTCGTAACATTCTTCCGGTGTCTTTTGCATAAAAGTTCCTCCCGCTGCAGCATTGATGGTGTCCCGATGACTTAATGTCAAACCATTATAAAACGTATCAATTTGTGTAACCAAAAGCATGTTATGGTTATGACACCGATCATGGACCATTTATAACGCTCCCAAGCCCGAATAACGATTCGTGCGGTTTTTGCTCAAATTTCATGATCTCGTTCCTTAACTTAGTCACCATGGAAGGAGGAAAATATTTCGAAAGAAATTTCCTCATCATCTCTTTGAAAGAGTGGATGGAATTCCTTGGAAGGCGATCATACCATGCGATAGCATGATGCGTCAAGGAATATGGAAAAAGAGACAAGCGAAGGGCGTCATCGGAGACCCCATTTTGTTTCATATGTTGAGTAATTTCCAAGAATTTATCAATATGTCTATTGGCATCGTCGCCCTGTAATCCATGAAATTGACAAGTATTTTAAACTTGTTGTATCATGTGATGACGAAGTCCAAAATCCGTTGCTTGAATTGGAATCGGGGCAATTGGTCCGCCCCGTCCATTTATAGACGGTTGGCACAACTCCTTCATTAATCGGGGAGCTTACCCGTTAGGTCTCACCATCGGAGGTGAACCAGTATTATTAGGAGGAAGGGGCCCCGCAGGAGGCGGTCCCATGTTATTATGAGGAATGCTCATAACTTCTTCGAAGTCGAAAAGAGATGACGGTTCACCTAAATTCCTTCTTCAAATAAGACTCTCGGGGTCTCAAAGCGGAGAAAATAGATTAGAAGAATTAGAGCGAGTGCTCATGCACAAAAAACAAAATAATAAAATGAAATTATTTTTGTAACCGATAATCGAACAAGTGTACGGTAGCTCTCTTGATAAACGCACAAAGAAGCGGAAGAGCGGGTAAGCGCGAAGCGTTTTAAAAACCTTCTTCTTTTGGGTCGAAGTTCGTTGGATCGACCCTCCTTAAACCTCGCTTAAAGTTTGTAAATCTAAAGGTGAGCCATTTTCACAAGTGACACAACGGTTGATTTTTATGTTTTTCAATTTTTTTGGTATTTTATAAAATAAATTGAAAACAAAATATTTTTGTATTTTATATGGTTTTATAAAAGAAAATAACTAATTAAAAACGATAACTTCACGGGAAAGGATATTCATGGCACTAACTTCAAATACTTCGCGAAAATCGTACACCCCTTCCCCGGCAACGGCGCTAAAAATTTAATTTGATCCAAATAGTCTATATATAATTAAATATATATCATAAATATCTCAAACTAATTATAGTATAGTAAGTATCCCGTTTGATAAGAAAATTGCTTGAGGACAAACAATATTATATCTCTCGGATGTCGTATTCTGACAAGAGATGAATTTTAATTCCACGAAAGTATTTTGTTTGATGCTTGAATATCAAATATTTTAAATTTTGATTCTACTTCTAAAAATTAAACAAAAAAGCAACTAAAGGCAAGCAAACAAATAAGGCAATTAAAGATTTAAAGTAAAAACGTTAAAGGGAATTTTAAAACGCGACATATAAGTAAATAATTGTTGATCCCACGCCTTGATCGATTCTTTACCTTGTAAAGAGTATGTTACCTTGGATAAATCCAAAATAACAATGGTTGAGACTTTGTTTGTATATCAAAGTGTATGCG
>BQNB010080511.1:0-22663 GCA_026074375.1 Tanacetum coccineum
CAACTTTAAAAACATAAACAAACGTTCAAAATAAAACCTTGTTGCTGGTCTTCCCTCTCTGACTTTCACTAAAGACAAGAACTGTTCAGCGTGTGAGAAAGGGAAGCACCATAGAGCATCATTCAAGACCAAAAGATAATTTTCCATCAATAAGTGCTTACATCTCCTTCATATGAATTTGTTTAGACTTGTCAAACCTCAAACCATCAACCATAACAAATATACCTTGGTCATTGTAGATGAGTACTCAAGGTACACCTGGGTATTTTGCCTCAAGAAGAAAAGTGATGCAGTTGACTGTATCATGTCTTTTATTAGAAAGATGGAAAATCTCAATGAAGTAAGGGTAAAGGAGCTAAGAAGTGATAATGAAACTGAGTTCAGAAATCACAAGATGGAAGAATTTTGTGATGAAAAGGGTATATCTTATAATTTCTCATCTTCTTGTACCCCCTAAACATAATGGTGTAGCTGAAAGAAGAAACAGAACCCTGATAGAAGCAGCCAGGACTATGTTAAATAGTGCAAAACTCTTTAAACAATTTTGGGGAAAGGCTGTCAACACTGCTTGCTACACTCAAAACAAATCCATCATAGTAAAAAGGCATGGGAAGACAGCCTATGATGTGCTCAGAGAAAGATCCCCTAATATCAGCTACTTCCGTGTATTTGGTTGCCCTGTGTACATTCACAATCACAGAGACCACTTGGAAAAGTTTGATGAAAAGCCTGATGATGGATTCTTCCTTGGTTACTCTCTAGTAGCGAAAGCATTCAGGGTATTTAACATCAGGAGACAAGAAATGGAAGAAACATATCATGTTACATTCAGTGAAGATTATGAAGCAATCTTTCAATCCAGCACAGAAGGTGATGTAATCAACTTCAATGAAAATTGTTCCTTCCTTGATGATGAATTCCTTGAACCTATGAGCAAAGTTACTTAAGGCTCAGGCAATATTAATTACTTTCCCTACATACCTGCATACGACCCTCTGCCTTCAATCAACTCTACTATCCCTGAAAACATCACTCACACTGACTCACCCATTCCTTAGGACTCAGTCTCTCCTGAAGAATCACCTGAGTTCACAAGTGTTGATGATCACCCAGCTCCAAATGATCTAGATCATCCTGAATCAACTGATAATCTTGAACCTGCTGAAATTTAAGACACTGTCATAAGTGAACCAATCAGTGATGTCCATCTCTCACCAACAACCATCTCACCCTCAGCTGAAGGTATCCTTCAACCTCCTATTCCTCAAGACATATGGTTAAGAGAAAAGCACATAGAACTGGTTAACATTATAGGTGAACCTATGGTTAGTATTACAACCAGAAGTATGATCAGAGACTCAGAATCTGCTTCAGCTCATGAATGCATGTATGTTAATTTTCTCTCTGAAATGGAACCCAAGAAGCTAATTAAAGCTCTAGAAGAAGAAGGATGGATTATTGCAATGCAAGAAGAGCTGAATCAATTTGAAAGGAACAAGGTCTGGTGTCACACCCCCAAACGGGGCCTGGATGGAATACGTGTCCGAGGGCGTGACGTCATAACAATCCGAACACAAAGCAATAAAGAATGACCACTAATCATGGACGTTTGAAAAAGTTGTACTCGTTGCATAAAGAAAATTAATTTAAGTTTTACAACCGATCATATGAAAGTTAAATGTAGCGGAAGCATAACAAAGTTTGATAATGACAACGAGTATATAAATAGATAAGTCTTGAAATCGGCGAAGTCACATAGCACATAGACTCCATTTAGCATCAAGAATCAAGCCAAGCTAAGCACCTGAGAAAACATGTTTAAAACGTCAACATAATGTTGGTGAATTCATAGGTTTAAGTTAATACAAGAGTGGACCACAAGATTTCAAAACGTATGCGACTACTATAACAGATACAACATCACATAAAAAGTATTTACTGTTACGCTAAGCTCATGACACCGATGCTAATAACAACAGGGCATATCATATCATGCCACATAGTATTCCTGCCCTTAACTGGTGTCCCAAACCAAAGACCACCACAACGCACATCGACATGACATATATCCGTTTGTTCTTCGTTAAGTGGAACCAAAGCAGATAGGGATAATTAGTCCCAATAGATCTATTTACGCATTCGCGCTCACTTAACCAATCCAATTGGCCATAGGTGACTAACGGTTCATGATAGTTCGGGCAATAGTGGTTTGTAAGCAAACTTAGGCAACACATAAACATGTAAAACTCACGTTAAGAACTTGTGTCCAATTTTAAAAGCAAACAATGTTTCTCACCCCAAAGTATAAAGCATTTGAAAATAGGTAAAACGTGGGGCTATGAACTCACCTTAAGCAAGTGGTGAATCGATAATCAACGAGGAAGAAATAAAGCCGAAAGGTCCTACACGCGACCTAAATAAATGACGCGTCTTAGGTAAACGAAAGATAACCGAAACTTGTACGATATGCTTTCAAGAGAAAAGACATCCATGTGTGTTTGTGCTTTAGTTTGTTTAATAAAGTATGACTAAATAAAATTATAGAGTTTTTCGTTAAGTTCCAACGTTTATTCGAAAATTGCCATTTTTAGTAACTTTCTATTTTGGGTAAGTTTTTAGTTTCGGGACGTTAATACCGTCCCCTATAAAGTGATATATCCATATTTCCTAAACGCACTATTTTGACCTAAACGCTTAACTCATATGTTCACTTAACTAATATGTGTTAAAATATATCATTTTTAGAAATCCTACATTTTTGTTAGTCTCGACATCACATAAATATGTTCATGACATTTCTAAAGTTTCTAATTAATATCCTAAGGTTTCTATATGTTTCGTGAAGGTTTTAAAAGCTCAAATAAGCCCGAAAGTGTCCGTAAGCCTTATTTATTAATCCCAACAGCAACTACATTATTTGTTTTTCCAAAAAGTGTTTCAAAATTCATTTCGCCATAACTTGGCCGTTTAAAGTCCGTTTTTAGTGTTTAATATACGGAAATCTATCTATACGAAACGAGCTATCCAAAAACTACTTTTTCGACTATTGAAAACATTTTTAAGTGTCCTACAACCTCATTTATATTTTCAATCAGCAACCTATCTTTTTGGAAATGTACCATAGACTTAACCATAAGACCGCCATAGTGTCTAGTCCAACCTAACTTCTTTTTCGCCAAAACTAACCAACAAAACCACTCTTAATCTATCCTAACCTCATCATATCTATTGTTGCAACCCACTTTTTAACTCATCTCACCATAGCTTATAAAACAACAAACATAATACTTCTATTTTTATAAAAGTTGTCAAGATATTTTTATCATTTCTTTTTTTGAAAAGTAACACAAGCACATGGATTCTTAAACTTGAACAATATTCATAAGAATAAAGGAAATGAAACAAGAGATAGGTCAATGATGCTTACAAGAATGAAGACTTAAGTAGAGAATCACAAGATCTATACCCAAAATGACTAGATTTATAAAACCCACTTATAAAATTAGAAACCCTAATTTTATAACCTTGAGAAAACCTTTGGAAATCAACCAACCAATACTTGGATATACCTTAGAAACCCTTCTTTTGTGTACTAATCTAAATAAGCAGAAACAATATCAAGTCAGGAATATATTTCAAAACCACTCTTGTAGTAAAAATAATACAATCTTATCATAAAAGATAAACGAAAAAATGTAAGTTTTTTTTAGAAAGGCAACAAATAAATACCACAAAAAGAACCAAGATACAATACAAGGCATCTCATCCCAATTAACAAGCTACTTAAAAGAGGATGAGACCCAAAAGAAAACTACAACAAAGAGAACAACACTTTACAACCAAACTAGAATACACACTAAAACTATAGAAACACTTTACAACTAAACCAGAATACCACACTAAAACTATAGACCCAATAATGGCAGCCAAAAAAAACATTGGCATAACACCCCCACGTGAGGAAAAAGGAAAACTCAAATGAGGCATGCCACCCAACACACTAGCTGCCACACCAGCCCATTCTTGAAATTAAGACTTTAACCCATGAATAAACCAAACAGACCCACTTGCAGTCCTAGGCAATGCAGACATAAAAAACCAAATAACCCACTGACTCAACAGATGAATAGAAACCCAAACAACAACAATAGACTAGGTAACTACAGATAGAAACTTGCAGACGTAAATCTCAGAATGCAGAATATGCTGACAAAAAACTCACTGAAACTGATAAAAAGCAGAACCAGATTAAGTCGCCAACCGATAATCCCTCAGAATAAAACCACTAACTGGAACAGAAGCCAGATACACAAAACTTGCAGCAGACCACACCAAAGTTCACAATAACGAACACATCATAAAACTTTAACCATAGACATCATCTATTATCTTACATTGAAAACGATAATAAAAGTCATGATCATTAAGAAAAAAAACATTAATCCCTTTTGACCAAATACCAAACTTAAATATTAATTCAAGCCGAATCAGAGAGAAAAACAAAATAATCGGACTTTAATTTTAATACAAAATAATGGTGATTTGATTACCTTATCAAATTCGAACTTCTAAATGGTCATGAACGTGATCGAAATTTAAAGATGATGAATATTGGTCAAGAATCAGATCTGATTTTGGAGGCATGGATAGAGAGAGATTATGTGAGTGGTTTTTTCTTTTGACCTATGGTTTTTAAAAGTAAATTAGATGGAAAGTGAGATATATTAGTTTTTAGTAGCACTTTTCTAGGGACAAATAAGGAATACCTAAATTGCCCTTTTAAGTAAGTGGTAATTTCTTAAATATAACAAAAAAATGTCACCTTGCATTAGTTTGATGTACATCATGCATTTTAAGGAGTAAAAAAACTGGTTCTATAGGTTCTGTACAAAAACTTAGTTCTGCAATGCTAACTTTTTCCCAGCAGTACTAACTTTTGTAGCAGTATAAACAAAATAGTTACCAGTAGAAACCCAATACTAATCATCAATCTTATTACTAAACCCGTGTAAGCAGCACTAACTAAGCCTAGCAGCATCAACTTTTGTACAAAGTTTCATCCACCAATATAAACTAAGTCCAGCAGTACTAAGAGATATCTAACAGTATTAACTCTGTCTTCAATAATTATACAACAACATGCCTCTATTCATCACAAGCACACTAGAAAACACTAGATAGACGTGTGAGAATTCACGAGGATCCATATTTATGCATAACCCATGAATAAAAGTTAAGAACCGTTATCCAAACACATTAAACTCCCCTCAAACAATACTTCAGAGATTAAGTAATCTAATGCTAGCAATTAGAAAGTTAAACCTGCTAACATCAAAAGCCTTTGTGAGAAGATCTGCAACATTGTGGTTGATGTTTAAATTATAATACACGTAATAATATCCAAAGTATAGACAATTCCAAAACTAACCTTGAGGACAAAGGTAGTAGAAAAAATCTTACAAAAATACTACACATTTAACCGGTAAGTGATTACCGGGTCGTTTTCCCAAAGACTTATGAAATTGAGACCTCGTTTGTTATTTGGACAATGACTTGAATTGGTTCAAACTTTTTTTTGATTAATTTTCTAAATCTACAATTAAAAAGAATTAAAGCAAGCAAGAAAAATTAACGACTAAGCAATTTAAAAACAAATAACGGTAATTTAAGAAAACGACAAATAAGCAATTGAACTAAACTTAAATCCTAAATTCTTTTCTAAACTTTTTATAATCCTAAATGACTATTTAAAAGTAAAAAGCTAAGGAAATTCTAAACCGAGAGTGATTTAAGCTTAAAAACAAAGAAAACGAGAACAGATATGAAAACCCGTTCTTTAAAAAGTGAACTTTCAAAATATTAACCCTAAGAAAGTAAATTTCAACCTAAGCCTAGAATATGATAAAAGAAAATTTTATAAAAAAGAAAATTATTTTTTTGATTATTTTTCTATTTTTTATGATTTTTTAAAGTTTTTAACTAAATTAATTCACGAAAAATATAAAACTTTAAGCTAAAAATCCTAAAAAATTTCTAAAAATAGTTTATGATAAGCAGGATGCAAGAAAAATGAGAAATCCTAAATAGCTAAACTAAATAAGCCGGGAAAATTCAAATAAGCACTCGAAGTGCTTATTATATATAAAGCTCAAAAAAGGGTTAAAAGGTTTGATTGTGCAAACCTGGACGTAAAAGTCCCAAGGGCACGTTGGTGAGGGGTGTGTGTGTTGAGGCTTATAAAAGGGTGAGACTAGGTTGAGGTCGGGGGTTCGAGTCTTGCTCACCCCCGACTTCCTTGGTTTCCCCTTTTTTTATTTTTGCAAAAACCTAAAAAGCAAAGTTGTAAAACAGCTTATAATAAGCTATTTTTATGAAAACAACTTTTTTGAAAAGCACTAAATAAGCTGGAAAATGAGCTGAAAACAGACAGTAAGTACTTAAAGGATTATGAGCTTTTTTACTTGACCAACAAGAAGAGAACTTCAATAAGCTAAAAACAAGACTAACTAAGCTATCAACATCTAAATCCTATCCTAATAAGCTAGTATAGACTAGAAATAAGCAACAAATAAAAGCTATAAGCTGTAAAATCCAAATTAAGCATTTATCTCAAAACTGGTTACCAAACTGACACAATAGCTACTTTTAAGCTTATTTTAAACTAAGTAAATGGAACATTATGGAAATTCTAGGCTTATAAAATCCTAAAAAGCTTGACCTCAAATTACTTAAAAACAACTTTAAAAACTATTTGAAATCAAAAAATTATATGAAAAAGCTAAGTGAAAATGGCTTGTTGACTTTGTGCCTGCTGAGTTCTTTTTATTTAGAAAAGACAAATTGCTTATTTTGATGCTTAAAAACAGATGCTTAATGGATCTTTTTAAGAGAAACAAGCCTAATGCCTATTAAGATTGACCTAAAAACTACTTGTGTGCGAAAAATCAAGACCTAATTTCTAAATTTACCCACTGAATTTTAAGCTATGAAGAAACATGTAATCTAATGATCTACCAAGAACAAGAGAGAGAGATGTGGGTTGTGATGTTTAGTGAGAGAAAGTATATGGAATGGATGAAGTGTTATTACTATGTGGAAAATGGAAAAAATGAAACATCCATCCTCTTTCTCCAAAGGCTAGGAGAGGGCTTATATAGTTACATGATGGCCGACCCATGGGCTATGATGGGCTTCCCATGGGCCTTGGGCCGGATTAGCTTCTATACTTAACATGACACAATCTACGAGCTAAGACCTATTACAACTTGGAAGTGACCGACACTTTTTGTGTTTCCAACAATCTCCCCCTAAGGGAGGTCACTCCATTTTACATACTTTTAGCTAGCCTACGATGCGTTGCCTTTAGTTCTTTAGCTCGTCCTTTTGACATTATCTGTGAGTTTGTTGTTAGGATCATTGATTTGGGATTTAGATTGTTCTTGAACTTGTATTTTGACATTGTGATCTTGAGGCATCTTGAAATCATTCGCCATATTGAAACTTTGCCTTCTTGTGGATTTGTGATTTCCTGAACCACATGCTCATACTATTTCTTGAATGGTTGTCTGGAAAACTTTAATGCTTCGTTTTCTAGAAGATTCGTTAACTAGAATACTTCGTCACTTCGAGAAAGATCGTTAGTTATCCGTAGGAATCAGAAGTCTTGAAATAAGTATTTGAGCCTTTCATGGGAGTCTTATGTTGTCTTATCGGGTGTTTGAGCATGTGGCTATAGATTCTTGTGTGTCAGCTGGAATCAGGTACTCCACACATCTTTAAAATAGCCTGCATAAAAACAGTTAGCAATAAAGCGGGGGGACGAATATGGCTTTGTCATTCGCCCAGGTTTGGTTGGAGTAACCTTCAAATCCGTGAGGATTGACCTGTGATCAGATAGATTCAATTTAAGAAGAAACTCTTGTCAGGATTTCCAGCTGTAGTATTGTATCTTTCTAACACTATACGTATTTAGATTCATCGTACTCAGCATGTTCTCATTATCGGAACGTCTCAAAGCAGACAACACGATAAGAGTGAACCAGAGTTACTATCTCACCGATTGAAATAGAAAATTGATTTGAAAATCAATCGACGTGTCACTTGCTAAAGTGGTTTTGTGACACACTCGTGAGTTTTAAGAATTCAAAATTCTGTTTTAACATTGTTCCATACTTGGAACAAGTTTGATTCATAAAGAAATCGCACCATTGTGCTTTCCAGTTGTCAAGGCTTATTCATAAGAATCGATACAGTCATCTACCATGAGCTTGTTTGATGTTGGCTCAAGCAGGATTTCCATCTTCATGTGAATACCTAGGTATCACTCGGATGTTCTGGCAAAATCACAAGGATCTTGCGTGGATCTAATGATATTACTTGATATTCACATGTGTGAGATTAAACAAGCTAAATTATGGACAGTGTCATAATGAGATTATTAGATGATCTCTTTGGATCTAGACTCAATGAGTGCACTTTTATTTTTAGTGATCGGAGGCTGGAGCTGGTGCCACCTTTTCAATATAATCTAACTCGGAGTGAGGTTAGTCAATAGAAAATGAGTGTATCTACGTTGGTTTTGAAACAAAGTCCTTTCCGAATTTGAGTTGCGGGAGGGTTTGTGATAGCGTCACTGGGTTCATGACTGTCTTCAATGTCAGAATAACAACCTAAGTGTTTCTGACAGCATACTGTATTGACCGGTTTCTGCCTAGTGTATGGAGGGTTCTTTCTTTTCACCTTTATCCTTACATTTCTTTTTCATTCTTCAACCCCTTCAATGCTTACCGAGATTTCATAACTAACACCTTGTTGGGTTTGTTCCAGTGTTAGCTCCATCTCAGTCGGCATTATTCCCTATTCTCACTTTTTCTCCTTTTTAATCATACCTAAGGACTTCTACACTAACTAGTGGATATCCCTGGGTAGATCCCTCCGGTTCTGGCTGGATCATGGGATTTGAATAATCTATTTTTTTAATACATAACACACTTATAACTCTATAAAATAAGTAATGGTCGGTCTTTTTAAAAGTATTCCATCACCATTACACAACCAAATTCATTGAAAAAATTCTATTAAAGTGTTGTTATAAATATGAAAAGGTTTACACTTTGAAAGGTTTTAATCATCACTAAAGCTCCCCTATCATGTGCCCCGTTGATCGTAGTACATGCTAGAGTGGAAGTGCATTGAGTCCAATTTTATTCGTTCACATCTTTCAATTTACAAGTTGATCCAGGTTAAGACATTTTTCTCACTTCCTTATCCAAAATGTTAATCCCTTGATATTTTGGATATCAATTGATTAACCGTTCGGGGGACAAAATGATGTATTCTAGCAGAATGGAAGATATTATTGCTCCCCCTCAACTTTTGAGGGTTTATAAGATAGTGCTGAGAACAATAATTTGAATTTTTTTGAATTTACTAAGAAATTCTTGAAATTTTTTGTACTCGAGCACTCCTTAATATCACCATAAAGTCTATACTACATACAATCACATGATTATTATGTACAAGGTTTGACCTGATTGATGAGAACATCATATGATAGAATCATATGGTTCTTTTGTCACAGCCGTAGGTCTCATTTGTACAATTTTCCACCAACGAACTTTTCGAAGCTCCTCATTAACCTTCTTTCTTTCAAGAGGTTGTCAATCTGATCTTTCTCTATCCAAGCACTCTTCAGCATTGCTTTAACTTTCTTTCCAAGTTATGAAAGTCTTTGCATCAAACTTTTAGGATAGAACAGATTCAGATACATATGTAACTTGAGCTTGTATGGTTGGTGATGTCGGTGTTGATGTTGTCTTAGCTTCCCCCTAAACCAACAATCCTTTCTTGAGTAGATTCAGAACTTTCTTGCAAGCCGCATCAAGCAGTCTTAATGTATAAAGCCCAGATATCCGAAGTACACAATTAACCCTTTCAAGAACTTGATACCGCAACACCAAAGTCAATTAAGTCCCGGATGAGCGCATTTCTCTCTTCAAGAGTCATGATATAAATTGTGACACCAAAGTCAACTAAGTCCCGAATGTCACAATTATTCCCTCTAAGTAGTCAAAATGATAGCACCTAAGTCAACTAAGTCCCAAATGTACTCATTTCTTTCTGCAGAATACTGACTTACTTAAGGAATCATCATACCTATGTGTAACTCTTTTATCAAATATTTCTACTTCTTTTAAGAATAAGATTAGGGATTGACCGTTTGAGGAAGCATTAATTGAATCAGAAAGAGCTTTTCTCATGTTTTAAATAATTATACTCCTAACACTTTCCCCTGGGGACTCAAATGATGCATACTGACTAATGACGAGATGTCTCTTCCACCATGTGATTGAAATAGTGCACCTGAAAGATTCAAAATGGCCTAAAATCAAAAGAAGCTAACCTCAAAAGACAAAATAAGCTAACCTCAAAAGAAGGCCAAGGATACTATCAAGTATACATTTACTCCTTCCCCCTTGCTGGTTTCGACGCGTCGGAATCAGCAAAACCTTATATGCATACATATTCGAGATCGTGTTTGAAGAATTAATAAGCTTAAATCTAGTTCGTGAGAACCAATTTCAAGGCTTTTAAAACTATGAAAATATTTCCAAGCATTCCTAAGTCTTTTACAAACTATGAGGTGTTGGCAATATTGATCGAATGTAGTTTAAGGCCAGAATTCACTAAGTCTCAAATTGTAAATAATTCCATAAAGATTTAAACAAATGACATCTAAAGCACTTGTAGTTAATATAAATTAACTCCCCTTGAAATTATTATCCGTCATTATTCAAAACATTATCTGTTTATTCCATGAATTATTTTGAAAGACTGTTTTAAAAGATTATTGGATGACACTTTCTCCCCCTCAAATAATGACCCGTTTTCTATTTAAAAAGTTGCTGTCATTGTTTGAGTGGTCGAATTGTCTTTGAAAATATTTTTGTGATGACCGAAAACACTGATTCATTATGAAGATAACTTTTTAACAATAAAAATAAGATTTCTCTTATTTTAACACATAAGCGCACTGACACGTACACTTATGGAAATATAGGAAGCACGGGTTGTGTTGTAAAGTAAACACAAGCTTTTGCATGGTCATAAAGTAGACCATGCCCGAGAATAAATTCTCGTTGAGAGGACTAGTTTTCTTTTTGAAATACTTGCCTTTAAGATGATGACCAGGTTGCTATCTGAAATAATAGCAAGCCATTTATCATGTTTTCTATTCGAACTTTATTTACAGCTTTGTGTCATTGTTGAATGACATTTCTGAAGCCATAAATATTATCGATGCTAGAAAGCATGACATGAAAATATATTTTTGTCTTTTTTTTATTTTTGATTTTGTATTTTGTTTTTATAAAAGTTTTATAAAATGAAAATCTTTTTGGTTTTTCTGATTTTATATTTTTCTCTTTTGATTTTATAAAATTTTATAAAAATAAAAATAAAAATAAAATATATACATATGATACAGGATATATGAATGGTACCACTTCTATTATCAACTTCATTTGCCAATTATTTCTGAGTCTCCGGCGTAAAACTTCGCATTACACAAGCTTGATAATCTGAAATTCAATTCTATTTTGGCCAAGAGCACTTAGTGATGATGTCTTCCAGTTGATACTGTATTGACAACAGTAACTAGTTTGATCAACACCATTCTCTACATGCTCCTTGTAAATGAAATATGATGTTATATGCTTGGATCTGGAAATGTTGAAACCGTTGTTGCTGAATAGGCACATAGCGCTTTTTGTTATCACAAATACATTGGATATTATTGAATCCAAAGCCATAGTCGGTAAAGCTATGATTCTCATCCAAAGGATTTGAGACAAACAGCAGCACAAAGCATATATCTCAGCTTCACGCTACTGGATATCGTAGCGCTTTTCTGCCTTTTAGAAGACCAGCTAACAAGTCTATCACCTAAAAGTTGCATACTACTAGAAGTGCTACGATGTGTATCTTGACAACCAGCATGATTCGCATCTGCAAATGCTGCTAGAGCAATTGAAGAATCCTGGATACCATGGACCCCCCCCGCCCCCCCCCCCCCCCCCCACCCCCCCCCCGAGAGACTGAGGGGACCCCCCCCCCCCCCCCCCCCCCCCCCACCCCCCCACCCCCCCGATGTTACGGTTTCCTTTTAGATATCCGAAAAATCCTTTTTTACCGCATTCTAAGTGCTTTTTGGTAGGCTATACCTGATACCGGACCATACATGCATATAGCCATTTGTAAGTCAGGTCTACTAGCTATTAAGGTAATAGGAGGGTGCGATCATAAACGATAGTGTGACGGATCTACGGCTTTCCCTTCTTTATCCTCATCCAGTTTGGATTTCTCCACCATTGGAGTATCCACTGGGTCACAAGAGTCAAAACCGTATTTCTTTAAAGATTCAAGGGCATATTTTGACTGGTTAATAAAGATGCCTCTGGGACTTTGAGAAATCTGTAATCCTAAGAAAAATGAGATTTTGCCCATCATTGACATCTTAAATTTTGAACACATGATTTTAGAAAATAGATCACAAAGTTCAGGTGTAGATGCAGCAAAGATAATATCCGAATAAATTGTACCAGATGTAATCTTGCCGTCTCTGAAGGTATGAACATGTAGGATCCACTGAGCCTTTAGATAGTCTTGGATATCAAGAATGACGACTACATATCATAACACGCGCGTGAGCTTGTTTCAACCCATTAAAGAGCTTTCTTTAGACTTATTGACGTGATTGGGGTTATCTTTATCCACGAATCCATCCACTGGCTACTATAACAGTCTTCCGAGGATTACCATTCAGGAAACGCAAGTCTTCACATCCATTTGGGTATACGACCATGTTTATATGAGTAGCAAACGCAAGAAAAATCCTTATAGCCTCTAATCTCGCAACCGAAGCAAAAGACTCTTCAAAATCGATTCCCTCATCTTGACGGTAACCATGGGTTACTAATCCGAGCTTGTTTTCAACATTTCCTCCTGTTCATCTAGTTTTCACTTTGTAGATCCACTTCAGTAATCACCATAAAACCCCTTGTCTGGTCGGGGTACGAGCTCCATTACTTTAAGTCGTTCGAACTAATTAAGTTCTTTTGCATTGCTTCTATCCAACGGGATTGAGTCAAAGAATCTTTATACCGTCTTGGAGTTAATACAGCAATGAGGAAAGCATGTAGTAACAGAAAGTGCTTGTTCATGTAATTGCGTGCCGAGTGAAACTGGTCTAGCGAGTTCACCGATTATGTTTTCAAGTGGATGATCCTTAGTCCATTTGCTATTGTGTTCATAAATTTGGTGATCAGGGTACACAATTGTATGAATAGAATCCGATGATGAAGATTGATCAGAGGGGATTTCTAGAATTGGAACACCAAAATACGGATCATTACCCATATGTGAAACTTCAATATCATGATTATCTTCTTCAACATCGTTTAGAATGACGGGAGGTTCGGTTTCGGGTGTTTGAGAATTACTTTGGGGATGGTGCATCTTGGTCAACTATAGTTGATGAAGGTGAACCGGTTGAGTCAGCAAGAACTGGAGCAATTACTTCATTAATTGGAACAACAACTTTAGGAGCTGGATGATTAACACTAGGTGAAGGATTGAGAAATTCATCGAACAACGGTTGAAACAACATATCCCAGTTAGTTCGCGAAGGTGGTACAAACGGTGTTAAAGATGAGGGTTGGATTGAGTTCATAAATGATTGTTGCAGGAGTCAATTTAATGAATGTGAGGGTCCTGTAAAGCTGTGTTCAAAGCCATTGTAGTCAGATCATCAAAGTCAAAGTGAATCCGTTTCACTATTCGTCTGGTACATCTGTTGTAAATCCGAAATGCTTTCTTCGTGGGTGCATAGCCAATGAAAATACCTATATCGGCCTTCGGTTGTAACTTGCCTAAGTTCTCGTTATCATTCGTTGGGTAGCAGGGTGCACCAAACATATGAAGATACGATAGGTCGGGAGGTTTGTTGTGCAAAAGCTCGTATGGTGTTTTACCATGTCGACGGCGTATCATGGAACGATTTTGGGTATAACAGGCTGTAGTAACCGCTTTGGCCCATAGAAATAAAGGAGCTTTTGCATAAATTAACATAGTGCAGGCTGCTTTAATTAGCGTACAATTTCGTCTTTCAACAACACCGTTTTGCTGTGGAGAGCGGGCAACAGATGTTTCATAAGAGATGCCAACCTTCTCATAATATTCACGCAATGTCTGATTAACAAACTCAGTTCCATTATCTGTTCTGATGCGTCAGACGGTTTCCCTAAGTCGTACTTGGATCATCTTCAAAAAATAGATAATAAAAGCTGGAGCTTCATCTTTTGATCACAAGCATTTTACCCATGTAAATCGAGAGTAATCGTCGACAATAACAAGGATGTACTTCTTTCCATTGACACTCGCGACATGCATTGGTCTACACAGATCTATGTGCAACAGATAGAGTTTTTCTTGATTGGTGTCCTCAGATTTGGGTTTGTGGGGTTTCTTTGTACTTTTGCCTAAAGCACATGACAGAACACAAATGGTCCTTTTTAAACTTGAGCTTAGGGTGACCTCAAACAAGACCCTTGCTGGCAAGATGTTTAATAGCCCACCTTAGCACCCAAAAGTTCAATGAGAGAGACGACAAATGCCATAACAAGACTTAGTTTAGAGGCCTTGACAAGAGAAAGATTGGAGAGGGATGCAACTTTATCCCAAATAGAGAGTGTATAAAGATTTGTCCATCGAGAGCCGGTTAATAAATCAACACCTTCTAGATTCCTAATGTAGCAGGTGTCTTGACGAATAACGAAACTTTGAGGTTGGAATTTCAAAATTGGTCCCACGAGAAAGATTATGCCCAAGTCTTCTACTGTAATTAAACCCTTGAAATTGTAACATTCCTATTCTGATAGTCTTATAACCCATAATCTTTGCATCATGTCATTACCGAAATTTGGAGTACCCCTAAGATTTGCTGACGAAGTTGGTGAGCTGAGAGCGATCTCCGGTCATATGCTTGGAGTAGCCAGAAGTCCAAATACCAGAGGGACAATTGGACGACCTGCATTCATCAAGAGCGGAAGATGGAACATTGGAAACTATGGATCCCCGGGATTGACTGGGTTCCGAATTGTTAGCAGTTACAAATTTAATAACCTTATAATTGTTAACAGGAACACTAGTTTTAGACTTCCTAGGTTTCCTTATGTAAACCAATGTGATGACAGGTTTAGGTGTTTTATTATCTAGAGCAGATGATTTCCTAAGGGGCACTTCAGTAGTTGGTGGCAAATCTAGTTAAAGGGCTCGCTTTTCCTACTATATGTGAAGGTCGACCAGTAGGTCTCCACGGATATAGTCCAATATTGGTAATCACCTTTACAGTTGGTTCCAAACTTTTCTCTTTGAATTTTCTTATCAGATTCTTGATTCTAGCACGAGCATTCACATTGTTGATTAAAAAGTCAAGAACACAACAAAATCTGATTATCAGAAGGCATGATTCAACCCATTTACACATTTACACATTTAAGTTATATTTCACATTAGCTTGGATTACCTGCCACATGAGCGTTCCTTTAGGGTGTAACACATGTCTTTATTTTTCAAACTAGATTTAACTTTCCTGGTGAGATTCTACTTTATTCTTCAGAGTTCTTACTTGGTGTTTGCTGAATTTATCTTTCTTTGTATTGCTGAAGCTGTTATCCGCTGAAGCACTGTAGAATGTTTTACTACTGTAGAAGGACAACATAGGTTTGTCTAGAAGCTAGGTTTGAGGTATGGGTATTTTTATTTTATTTTTTTTACTATATTTTTCTTGTGGTTCTTGTGATGTGACAGTCTTAGTGAATCTAACTCTTTTGACTTTGTTCATCGGGGTCACAGCCACTAATTGTTCTCCATAACTGTTGATACTAGGACAAGTTTTAATGATTTTAGAAAGCATCTCCTGAATTAGTTTAGTATACTTACAAGAATATTCTAAGAGTGGATCTAAGGGATAATTAGCTTTAATATGATCGACTAGATCCCTAAGCACTGCAGCTTCTTCCTGAGAATGCTTAATATAGGCAGAGTGAGCTGTCCTTTTATTCACAATGTGGGGGTTATGGTTCCACATTAACTTGATGCAATTCTGGATCTCTAGGGAGGTTTGAAACATTATTGGTCAACTAGGCCTTTTCCTTTAAAACAAAAACTTTCCTTTATTCATCCTTAAGTGCTGTATTGTAAAAGCATTTTCCTGATGACTACGGCATTTCAATCAGAAATTTCCGCGATTTATATTGACATTGATTATTTAATCATTACATTGTTCTTTAGATCTATACGTGCTGGTTTAATCGATCATAAGTTGTTATAGGTCTGGTTAATGCTTATTCTCAGAGTATATGCTTTGTAACCCTATGATCCAATTCAATATTAATGGTTTCAATCCTCTGCCCACTAAGTCTGTTTGATATTATCCTTATCCTCCTTTTTACCCTTAGAGATTTAATTCCTTCTTTATCCTCTTAATTACAATGTCTTTCTACTTAGGACTGAGTTTCAATTAATTTATTTAAAACCATTTATTCAACTTGGAAACATTTGATTTGAAACAGAGTTTTCCCTTTGAAAAATTTCCTGTTTAAGTTGAGTGTCAACTTCTAAAGAGATGCAATGTTTTTCAAGAATGGTAAAACTTTTGAATAGTTTATCGTAAGTTTCTCTTTTAACAAAATGTTTTGAAGACCTAGTCTCAGTTTGAGGGCACTTTTGACATTAATGCACATTACCGAATCCATTCTCCAGGAAGGATTAACAAGTAAGTTCAAAATATCTTTGCTCATCACTTGTTCCAGAGTCGTTCACTTTTTTGTTCAATACTGGATTCATCCTTATCTTCAAATGTTTTGAGACTCAATCGATGTTGTTCCACAGACTGTTCCATTTGATAGAAGACATTTTGGAATTCAGAAAGTTCATCTACCAAATGTTGGTTGAAATGTGTACTAATAAGTCTATCAGAGCTTTTATAATGGAATTATTTCATCCCCTAAAACAAGCTTTTGTTATGTTCGACCCCTGAACCCTCAGTGATAGCTGTGGGTATGGTCCCCTTTCTTTGACTAGCACATCAAAAGGATAGCAAGATGGTGTTTCAAGTTTCTCTCAAACTCGTTTTAACATGCTAACTTTAGGGGAAGTTCTTTTGGAACTCAACATTGGTGGGTCTTAGACATGTGGGTTCAGAAGTATTCATAGAATTCTGAGACCAAAAGGCCTTATTCAGCAGATTAATTCAGAAAGTATTACTATCATATAATTTATATCTTTCCCCCCCCCCCCCCCCCCCCCCCCCCCCCCCCCCCCCAATAAATAATATTCCCTTTTTTTTGATTAAATCGTGTTGGAAAAATCATTTATAAGTTGGTTAAGAGCAGCATAATCTATTGGTGTGGTTTCAACTTTGCTTTTTTCTTTTCTAACATCATATTTCCTTATTATTTAAAAGCATTTTGGAACGACTCTCTTCAGCAAGTGCTTAGGGTCTCTTCCTGAGTCAGGAAATAACAAATAGGAATTAGTTTGAACAATACTATCACAAACATATAGCTTTGGTTTTCAATACTAAGCTTTTTGTAGATAGAAGGTGATTTGAAAACCTAAGCTTGTTTAGTAGGTTATTATCATACAAAAAAACTGAGGTTTCGCATACAATAATAACTAGTTTATGCAGTTTGATTCTTTTAAAAACAATATTATCTAGTGGTTTTGATTGTTTTTTAGGAGCTAATTTTCTCTATCAATGTTCCTTGAATTTCTTTCTTCATTTAAAATTCATTTTTTAGATGAGTAAACAGTTTGTAATAAAGATACTTTTCTTTTAAATGTTTGAAAGAGTTTGTTAAGAAGATCAATCTCTACAGCTTGTGCACATGTGTCTGATCGTTATCCTTACTCCTTAAGTTAATATTTTGTCCTTCTTTCAAAACTTTAACTTGTTCCTTATATCTTTCAAGCTTAGCAGTTAAGGTATCATTGACACTCTTATTTTCCAGATTAGTCTTGGTACAATTAGCTACTTGGGTTTTAAGCTGTTCAATCACAGATAATATCAAATCATCTTGTTGTGCAGAGGAGTTAGAATTCTAAACAGTTGCTGTTGTGGATTCATACATACTAATGAATAAAGGAATGATATTGCTATCACTGGTTATTTCAGTCTCAGAATGATTCATAACATTTGACTGTTAAGAAGACGACATCACCTGCACAGCTTGATTTACCGCATTATTATTTATATTATCATGATTGTGTACCTCAGCAAGAGCATCTGAACTATAATGAGATAAATTCGCCATGAGAGCAACTTTGGCAGAGTTGAGTTCGTCACAATCAGAGTCACATGCATCCAAATCATCATCTTGATAAGCAGCATTGTGAGTAATGACAGTCTGTGTGCCTTGACCTTCAGGAATATCTGGATCTGCCAAAAAATCTAGTTCCTCCTCAAAATTTGACCATGTGCTTGAGCTTGTACCAGCAACACTTTCTCCTTAAACCATGAATCATCCCTTTTTCTCTTTGGTTTGGTGCACTGTCTGGACATGTGACCTTCCCCTTTGCAGTTGTAGCATATAACCGTCCTTTGTTTTCCAGAATTGCTTCCACTTGCTCCTGGAGTGTAAGTCCTTAAAATACCCGCAACAAAAGAAGTTTGTCTCCCCTAAATTGGTTGTAGTGTCGCTTGTTGCCAAGGGTTAGACGAGTTTCTCAGCTGATTATTAGTAGTGGGATAACGGGAGGTGACAACTGCAGTTAAAAATGACATCATGTGATTGATGGCATCAATGGGATCATCACCTTTCTGGAACACTGGTGAGAAAAATTTGACGGAGTCAATGTTAGGAGAATTCAGAATGTTGGTTTAATTTGGGGAGGGTATTCAGTTAAGGGATGAATGAGAGGAGTATAAACGTTGTGTGATTTGATGATTGAAAATCATTGGAATGGGTAAGTTAATAAAAAAAAGTGTTGATGATTGATGAGTTGAGTATTGTTGAGACTGATAAGGTAACCATACTGTGGAGAGGGATTTGTTGAAGCTTGGTGATTGAGTTGAGGTTTTGGTAAGTGTGTTGATGAGTTTGATAAGGTGACTATGTTATTTGGTGAGATGAAACTAAAGCAAAAGGATTAGAGTTATGTTCATGCATCAAACGAACTTTATTTGCATGTCGTTCATGTTGTTCTAAGTGAGCATGAAGCTGATCAACATTGGTAGTATTCAAGTCTTTGACCAAACTTAAATCAGTAAGCTCCTTCATCAGGAAGAGTGTCAGAAACTTGTATTAACTTGAAATTTCTCTAGTGGAATTCTTGTAGATGGTTCATATCCATTGAGTTGCAATATGAATCTCAAGTAGTACTCGTGTACGACTCTCCCTTTCTGTAAGTGAACTTATCAAAATTCATCGTACAACTTACATCTCGTTCTTGCTTTGTTAACAGAGTTCCCTGCATGAGCAGTTTAATTTATCCAAAGATCCTTGGTACACGATGTTGACTCACAAGAGCATAATTTCAGTTGGAAGGCCTTGGAGATATAATAATCTATTGCTTTGATGTCCACAATCAGCTTGAATGGCTTCTGCAGGGGAGAATAATATTATATAGACTTTGATGTCACAATCAGCTTGAATGGTACCCACGATGTTGACTCACAAGAGCATATTAATTGCTTTGATGTCACAATCAAAATGATGTCACGAACGCGATGATATAATTCTTAAGTCCCGTCGTTTAACGTCACTCGAAACCGAAAAACCAAAAATTAGTTAAAACGTGTAAGTTTTTGTTCTCGTGGTTGATTTAGTTCGGTTCAAGCTAGAAAAAAACTCGTTCGGTCCAACTCAAAAAAACTACTCGTTCGGTCCTTGAGATTTTTCACTCGTTCGGCTCTATAGAAAATGAACTCGTTCGGTGGTTGAAGAATCATACTCGTTCGGCTCTATAGAAAATGAACTCGTTCGGTGGTTGAAGAATCAACTCGTTCGGTTCTATAGAAAATGAACTCATTCGGTTCTAGTTGTGTTCTACTCGTTCGGTTCAAGAAGTGTTCCACTCGTTCGGTTCAAGAAGTGTTCCACTCGTTCGGTTCTAAAAGTGTTCCACTCGTTAGGTTCTAGTGCTTTCATCGTTCGCTCCAAGAGAATGCACTCGTTCGGTTGAGACAACAAAAAAACTTCGTTTGGTCCTTGAGTGTGTGACTAGTTCGGCTCTTCCGTGAAAAAAAGAAAAAAATGACAAACACAAAACGCACCCTACTTGTTAATGAGAAAGATGGTGTTCCAAGTAACGAAACACAAAAATATGTTTTGTTACCTTAAAACCAACAACACATTAATCGAAAAAAACAAAACAAAAAACACTCACGTTTTTTTTGACCCATATCACAACAACACGTTTATTTTTTTTTTCAAAAAGGATGTGTGGGTTTTATTTCAAACAAAAACAAACGCACCCTGATTACGAGAAAAAAATATCACGATATAAAAAAAACAAATTAGCCGAATAATAAGCTTAAAAAAAAATTACCACAAACAAATCACTAAACCCACCCGAGGCGACTGATACCAATTGTCGGATCCTGATGTATACTTTCACTTCGTATTGCGAACCACACGGATCGAACCAAGAAACTAGAAATAAGAGATAATTGTTTAGAGAGAGAGAGAAGAGAGAGAGATAAGAGAAAAAGAGATAAGATGAGATAGATAAGATTTGAGAAGATGGGATAGATGTGAGATAAATATTTTTCCAAGTGAAAAATATCTATATATATATACCCCTACACATTTAATGTGACGCGCGGGATATTTAACTAGGAGTCGGGCTCGTGTTTTGCTTGGGATTAACCCGAAATTTATACATATTTGTTTAACTATCGAGCACGATTCCCGATATTATTTCGATTACAACATTAACTAATTAATTGATCGAGACTTAAATACATAATGAACGAACTTCATGTTCGACTCAATATTTTGAGGCTAACACTTCGGTCTTTATTTAAATATACATTGTAATAGGCTAGAAAGGAAACTGGGCTCGATATGTAATATAATAATGTAAACCACCAAAACTTTTCTACGCTTCAACAAATACCCACAATTGTACCAAATACCCAAAATTTACTAAATATCATCATATATATCATACCATGGCCAGATTCATAGAGATATACACAAGGAAATATCTCAAAGTCTTGCAACTTGCTATGTACGTTCAACAACTAGTAAAGACTTATGACTTTTACAAGGCAAGACTGATTCGTCAATAATATATATATATAATATATAAGCAAACACTCAACCAATTACCTTTACACAAGGAATGGTCAAAAGTTCACCAAAATAAAATATATATGTAGCCGGAAGTATGATTCCCGGGTCGTTATGTCCCAACGAGGCTTGAATGGAAAATCGAATGACGGATTGATGATTGATGTTTGAATATGACAAAGGTATGATTGGTTTTCTATTTTTACAAGTTAAATATGCAAAAACGATTAAATAAAACCTAAAACGAAAGCTATATAACTTAAAACCTAAAACGGGCACGAAAAACGAGGGGTAAAAACCTAAATTTTGCAAATTAAACCCTAAAACAAATTTAAAAGCTAAAATAGATTCTAAATGACAAATAACGAAGTTTAAAAAAAACTAGACTAAAAACGGAGGTCGTTTGACCCAAAAACGAGTCAAGACAAGAACGGGAACGAATCCCGTTCTTTAAAAAGTAAATTTTTGAAAAATTAATCCTACAGAAACTTTTATATTTTTCCTACAAAATATATGAAAAAAGAAAATTTTAGAAAAAAGATTTATATTTTTCTGATTAATATTTTATTTTTTATGATTTTTTTAAGTTTAAAAAGAAAATAAATTATAAAAAATACTAAAAGATTTTATAAAAATCTGAAAAATTTACAAAAAATAGCTGAAAGTGTGGCGGTCCTAGGAAAAATAAGCTGGCTTGACCAGCTTATCAAATAAGCTGTCAAAATAAGCTCAACAGCTTATAAGCTTAAATGGCCAAAACACACTTAAATACCAAAGCACCCAAGGGTCTAACAGAAAAGACCCAAGGGCGCAGCGGTAGTGTGTGTTGTGTATAGAGGGTTGAGAGTGGTAGAGGTCGGGGGTTCGAGTCTTGCTCACCCCTGACTTCCTACTTTCCCCTTTTATTTTTTTTTTATTTTTTTTTTTGAAAAACTTATAAAATGAAAAAGCTAGAATAAATGAAAATAAGCAACTTTAAAACTTGGAATTCTTTTTGAAAAGCTATAATAAGCCCGGAAATAAGCTAAAAAGCCAACAGTGGCTTATAAACACAAAAGGGCTGTTTGGCTCTTTTTTTTTGAAGCCTAATAAGCCAAGGAAGCCTTAAATAAGCTCAAACATATTTAAAACAATGCTTATTAAGCATGAATAAGCAGAATTAGACTAAAAACTAAGGCTAAATAAGCTGGAAAAGCTAAAAAACTAAATTAAGCTTAAAAACACTCACTAACTACACCTAAGCTTAAATAAGCTCAAATTAAGCTAAGATAAGCTAAGCTAAGGCTAAACTACACTAATAAGCATTC
>BQNB010080512.1:0-29908 GCA_026074375.1 Tanacetum coccineum
GAAGAATGAAAGAATTTTAGAGAGAGAAACTAGAGAGAGAAAGTAGAGAGAAAAATGAGATGGTTGATTACCTTGCAAAATGAGAAACCTTACAAATGAGACCAACTAACATACACCCTCTCCAAGAGTGGAGATGGGTATTTATACTTTCTTACTAACCTAGGGTGATGCCTAGGTGTAGTGTTGTTGGGTCAGCTCGGGTTTTGGGCTTTAGCCTGCAACGTATACAATATTAGATTAAATCACGAGCCCGACTCCCTTTCTAGCCAAATACAACGACTAATAAATAAAGACTGAGTTTCCTTGTTCGACTTAATATTTTAAGGATAACAAGAAGCAAATTCATGCTACTGTTGATAGCAAGGTAGTAGTCGTAACAAAAGTATCAATCAGAAGTTCTCTTCTCCTTCATGATGCTGATGGCACTGCTTGCCTAACAAATGAAGCTATTTTTCAAAACCTTGCATTGATGGTGTATGAGGGTGAACTTAACAAACTAACTTTTCAAAAAGCCCTATTTTCTCCTCAATGGAAGTTTCTGATACATACCATCCTTCATTGCCTAAGTTCAAAATCTACAAGCTGGAATGAGTTTTCAACAAATATTGCTTCAGCTGTTATATGTTTGGCAACAAATCAAAACTTTAACTTTTCTAAACTTATTTTTGATGGTATGTTGAGGAACTTGGATACTTATAAAAAGAAATTTCTTGAATAATCAAATTGAGCTTGGTGAACCTTTTAATGATGTTTATGTTACACCAGCTCACACTCAAAAGGTTTTCTCAAACATGTCCAGGAAAGGTGTAAAGTTTTCAGGAAAAGTCACTCCACTTTTTAATTTTATGTTGGTGCCACACCAAGCACCTGAAGGTGAAGGTTCAGAACAACCCACTGAACCCCAACCAACACCCTCTCTTACTCACCCTAGTACAGGAGACCAACCCCCTGTGACTGACTCATCATCTAGCCATGACACTACACAAGACTCTATGGACTCTTTAGAAGACACTAATGGGAGTGAAGGGACTCAGGTTCAGTCATCCCATGATAGTCCTCTTTCAGGTGATCACACATCTGAAAAAGCTGAGGGTGGTTTGAACCTAGAAGAGTTATTTATTCTATGCACTAACTTATCCAACAGGGTTCTTGCTTTGGAAACTTCCAAGGATGCTCAGGCTGCAGAGATCCTTAAATTGAAGGATCAAATCAAGAAGTTGAAAAGGAAGTGTAAGCCAAGCATCTCACACCACAAGGCATGGTTAAAGAGTGTGAAAAGGTTATCAATGAAGAAAAGGTTGGGAAGGAAGGAGTCTGTATCCAAACAGGGGAGGAAAAATGCCAAACCTGAACCAACTTTGGATGCCTTTGATGATCTTGATGCTGATGGTAGGGATTACATAGAAACAGAGGATGTTGTAAAAGAAGGGAGGAAAAGTAATGAAACTGAGGAGCTTAACAAGGGCAGTGGTGAGAAAGGAGGAAGTACTGAAGAACTAGTTAGTAATGATGTACCTAAAATTAGTACTGCTAGACCAGATATTGATGCTGCTAGGCAAGAAGATAGTGATGTTGAGCCTAGAACTCCTCCTATAACAATAAGTATATTTGATGATGAAGATATCACCATGGCTCAAACATTGATTAAGATAAAGGAAGAAAAAGCTAAGGAAAAAGGAGTGTCAATTAAAGATGTTGATGATTATTAAGATCTGCAAGTTCTATTCTCAAACATTGAAGCACTTCCAACAAAGATCTAAAGAACAAAGGTAACAGGGGGTCTTGGAAGGGGGGGCGGGGAAGTCTCTTGTAAAAGAAAGTAAGGAGATTGATCTGGATGCAGCTCAGATTGCTAAAGATGCTGAAATAGCAAGACTGGTACATGAAAAAGAGCTAGCAGAGATGGAAAGGGAAAGAGAGGAAAGACAGAGACAGGATCAAGCATCTGTGGACTACATTGCAAGTTTATATGATGAAGTTCAATCTAAGATGGATGCTAGTGAAGAGTTAGCTGCTAGACTACAAATGGAAGAGAGAGAGAGATGTTACAAATAGAAGAAAAAGGTCAAAGCTATTAACAGAATTTTTTTGAAAGGAGGATGAAGTTACTTGCGAAAGAAAGAGCTGTGCTGTTAGAAACAAACCTCCAACAAGAACACAACTGAGGAGTCTAATGATGACCTATCTTAAACTTACAGGTAGATATAAGAACATAATCAGTTGAACAAAAAGACATTTGAAGAGATTCAGGCCCTATACATCAAGGAACAAGAAAGAGATGCAGATTTTATGCCTATTGGGTCTGAAAGAGATGATTGATAAGATGAACAAGAAAGCAGCTGGTATGGATGAGGAAGAGGTTCCTGAGTACTGAAAGCACTAAGGTTGATGTTAAGTGGAGGTGCGTAAAGAGAAAAACATACGCAACGATGGTAAGAGAACTGACAGATGAAAGCTACTAGAATTCTAAAGGCAAAATTATGATTCTGATCTTGAAGAAGAGGAACACTAAGAGCCTTCTTAAAGATAGTTCTTGATGAGAAGAAGAGGAATTGATTTGAATTTCTAGGCATGTGTTATCCAATTGTTAACTGGCGAATCTGCATTTTATAATACTGATAGATATGTAGTCCTTCATGACTATTACAAGACGTTTTTAGAGCAAATGGAAGTTCATGATACTATTAAGACTTTCACCTAAAAATGTGTTTTTAAGATTTGATAGATTGGACTTTATTGAGCTACATAGTTTAGTGATGCAGAGATTTTTAACAACAACTCCTGAAGGAATTGATTTAGTTCTCTGGGGAGACTTAAGGATTATGTTTGAAGAAACTGCAGATGATGATATTTGGAAGAATCAAGAGAAATAGATTATTAAGAGTTGGACTTTCTATGAAAACTGTGGGATTTCTATCTTTGCATTTAGATGATCTGGTTCTGAAATTCACATGCTTGCAGAAAGAAGGTATCCACTTATAAGGGAAACTCTTGATAGGATGATGAAGTTGAGATTGACTGCTGAATCTGAAGGTGAAGATGGGAGTGAGAAAGATCTTTGAGTGTTGGTTTTTTGACCACACAACAAATGGTCATCAGTTCACCATGTCTAATAGACATCAAGAACTGGCTAGTCCAGAAGCAAACGACTTTTGGTAAAGACTTCTCAAATCCGTTTATAGCTGATAGTTTGCTAAAAACTATATGGTTCTCAACTCACCATGCTTCACAGTAAAGAGTTGGCTAGTCCAAAGCAAACGGCTCTTGGTAAAGACATCTCAAATCCGTTGATAGTTGGTAGTTTACTAAAAACTATATGGTTATCAGTGCACCATGTTATAGCAATGAAGCATTGGCTATTCCAGAGCAAACAGCTACTGGTAAAGAAATATTAAATCTATTTATGGCTGGTAGTTTACCAAAAACTACATAGCCAACTAATCTAGATAATTCAACAAATAATGTTCTGATTCCATTGGATAGTTGGACAAGTGGACTACTAGTGTATAAATTACCATTAAGCAGTAAGTGGGTAAAGTCTCTATGAGCTAGGGTTTAACAAGATCACCATTGCTTTAATCCCTAAGATAGATTATAATCAGGTAATAAGGATGCTTTATGTGGATGCTTTAATTGTGACAGAATTAATGTGTCTAGGTCTTAGGATGAAGTCCTGCCTAAGTCTAAGAATGATATGCCTCTTCGAGATAAGTAATCATTGCACTGAATAAACAAACCAACATTCTAATCGAATTAATGATGGCTAATACAGTTTTCTATCATAAGGCTCGACCGCTCTTTTATCTTCTGTTAATTTGCTTACGTGGGTTAAAGTGTCTTGAATTGATTGTAGTCACCAACCAAACCCGTGCCAGTCTCTCAGGCTGAAACCCCCTTTTTACCTGTTAGAATTAGGATTAGTACTAACATAGGATTAGCATAGGTTTGACTTAGATTAGAATTAACTTAGATTAGATAAACCAAAATATAAATAAATTGAGATATTTAACCTTGCTTCAAGTGTTCGACACCCTACTTACCATGAATCTACCACCTACCAGGTACACTGCCCGTTAAAGTGTTGTTTTTGGTTAAGTCGGCAAAATATAAATTTAAAACTTAAACTATCATAAATAAACACCACACAACGACACATCAAGTTTTTGGCGCCGCTGCCGGGGAGTGAAAATTAATCTTGATTTTTATTTTATGTTTTGGTTTTTAACATTAGATTAGATCTAACCCTTAGGAGTAGTGTAAATTAGATTAGTGTATATTCTGTATATTTTTGTATATTTATTAGTTTAATTGTTTGCTTGTATATTTGTGTGTTTAATTTAATTGTTTTGCTAATACACTGTTCTAGTCGATAACTCGATATGGCGTATCCACTTCCATTGGATACAGCGTATCCAACTTTCTGTCCAATACAGCGTATTCATTCAACTAATTAATACGGCGTATCCACTTCCATTAGATACGGCGTATCGATCATCTAGAACAGAATCAGAACCTTAGTTTTCTTATTTGATTTCCGTGCTAAAAAAATTTCTATCCAAAAGAGCCTATCCTACTGATTGTTTATCCCTTGTTTCAGGCAGTTCATGACAAGGAGTTCAACAAACGAACTATTCACACCTTACAAAGAACCTGAACGAGAATTTCGATCATCTAGGAGACACTTCAAGACATTAAGTCTTGACGAGTTGAGATCACCTGATTTCAATCTATTTTCTGACCAAGAATACTCGAAGGAAGAAGAAGCGGAAACAATGGCGGAAACTATGGAACAGTACATGAGCAAGACCCGAGCTAACTATGGATCGGGGTTTGCTAGGCCTAAAATTAAAGACAAGGATAACTTTGAGCTAAAGGGCTAATTTCTCAAGGGACTACGGACTAACATCTTCAGCGGTTCGGATCATGAAGATGCAAACGAACACACTGAGAAAGTTCTTGAGATCGTCGATCTATTCCACATTCCAAATATTACTATAGACCAAGTAACGCTTAGAGCATTCCTTATGTCCTTGACTGGAGCTGCAAGCCGTTGGCTAAGAAACAAACCAACTGGTTCAATCACAACTTAGGATGGTCTTAAAACAAAATTTCTGAACAAATATTGCCCACCTGCTCGAACTGCAAAGAAGATGGAGGAAATCAACAACTTTCAGCAAGAACCAGATGAAAACCTTTACCAAGCATGTGAGCGATTTAAAGAACTCTTGATGAAGTGTCCTCAACACTGTTTAATGGAGATGCAGGAGATAATCGTGTTCTTGACTCAAGAGGTGCAATACCATCAAAGACTGCTGCTGATGCAAAAATAGCCATCCAAGAAATGGCTGAATACTCTCAAAACTGGCATAATGGGACATCTAGTTCAAGAAGTGCTGAAACTTCTGACGGATAGGCAGCTATACAAGCACAACTGAACAATCTAGGAAGAGAGATCAAAAAAGTGAATGAAAAAGTTTATGCTTCTCAAGTTGGATGCGAACAATGCAAAAGACCCCATTACACCAAAGATTACCCGCTCAAAGAAGGTAAAACCCTAGAAGAAGATTACTACATGCAATTTGGTAGACCTTTTCAAGGAGGGGGATATAGAGCAGCAGCTCTAGGATTCTATCAAAGGAATAATGCGTATACTTCGTACCAAGAACAAAGGCAATCTATGGAAGATACCCTGAGCAAATTCATGAGTGAGTCAGCAAAGAGACACGAAGAAAACTCAAATTTGATTAAAGAAATCTAAGCTTTGACAGATGCTTCCATTCGTAACCAAGGAGCATCTATTAAAACTTTGGAGATCCAAATCGAGCAAATGAGCAAGGTACTACAGGAAAGAGGATTTGGAAGTCTACCTACCTCCACTAAAGCAAACCCAAGAGATCAAGACAAGTCGATTTCAACTACTAATAAAGCTGATTCATACCCAATACGCCATATTGGATCCTCCCAATACGCCGTATCTACTGGACAGAACTACACCAAAGATTGCCCACTAAAAGAAGAAGGGAAAACCCTAGAAGAAGCTTACCACACACAATTTGGTAGACTTTTTCAAGGAGGGGGATATAGAGCAGCAGCTCTAGGATTCTTTCAAAGGAACAATGTGAATCCTTCGTACCAAGAACGAAGACAATCTATGGAAGCTACCCTGAGAAAAATCATGAGTGAATCAGCAAAGAGACACGAAGAAAACTCTAATTTTATTAAAAAAATCCGAGCTTCGACAGATGCTGCCATTCGTAACCAAGGAGCATCTATTAAAACTTTAGAAATCCAAATCGGGCAAATGAGCAAGGTACTACAGGAAAGATGATTTGGAAGCCTACCTAGCTCTACTGAAGCAAACTCGAGAGATCAATTCAAGTCGATTACAACTACTATTGAAGCTGATTCATACCCGATACGCCGTATTGGATCTTCCCAATATGTCGTATCCACTAGACAGAGCCGTACACTGATGTACGAGACAAGACAAACGACGATTCCGTTTCCAAGTCGTTTGAATGGTTACTACTGTGAAGAAAAGAAGGGATCATATGGACCACAATTCTCGGAAGCCTACTCTGAAGCTTCACAATCCACACCCCAAAAGGAGAAAGCCCTAGGAAGTTTCACTTTACCTTGTTTTATTAATAATGTTTGCTTTGATAATGCCCTTATTGACTTAGGAGCTAGCGTTAGTGTTATGCCTCTCTCGACCTACCTTAACTTAAAATTAGGTGAATTAGCTCACACTAAGTTAACAGTTGAATTAGCAGACATGACTGTGAAATATCCAAAAGGAATAGCTGAAAATGTACTAGTAGGAATTGGTAAATTTACTTTCCCCGTGGACTTTATAATTCTAGATATGCCCGAGGATATCAAAGTGCCCTTGATCCTCGGAAGACCATTTTTGTCTACCGCCCGTGCTAAGATTGATGTTTACAAAAGAAAGATTACTTTAAGGGTCGGGGAAGAAAGGATTGTTTTCACAAGTGTTAAACCTGCTAGTAGTTTAATTAAGAGGGTCTACATGCTAAGTTTAAGAGAAAGAATAGAACTTGATTTAGAAGCTAGGCTTATGGGAGAGACTTTGGTGTTAAATAGATCATTAGACCCTTTCTTGGAGGATTACATTGAATTAAATGATCTAAATGAACCATTTGAGCTTAGGAGAAATCAAGGTGATGATTTGATGCCCACCATTGAGGAAGGTAAGGTAATTGAGGAATTTAGAACTAGGGATGATGAACTTAATGTTGGAATTGATGATTACCCTAGTTATTGTGACTATGATAAGAAGATCCATATAGATTGTGCTCACAACTTAAAGTTTTCTTGCATGATAGGATTTGAATTTACACACGCTAACTTTTTCCCATTATTGTATGTCAACGTGATGTCCAAAAAGTTTCATAATTCTATAATGAAAGATAAGATGGTGTACAAAGGGAATAATGTTATAAGAGCTTTAATGAAAGTACCTATCTTTGTTGGAACTTTTTCTGTGATGATTGACTTTGCAGTTTTAGAAAATATGGATGATTATCGTGATAAAGGAATGGGCGATGTTATTTTTGGCGAACCATTTTTAAGAGAATTTGGAATTAAAGCAAAAAGGTTTGAAGGGATAATTACCATTTACAATGGTAATGATGATGTAACTTACCAAATGGTGCGATCACATCCAAGACTTAAATACCACACTAATGAGCAGTGCAACAAGATTCCACCATTACTAAAGGTAAGTGAAGAAGATAAGATGAATGGAATCTCGCATCAATACCAAAAGCTTAAGGGGTTCTACAATGGAGTATTGAATTTAGGACCGGATTACATTCGAGGTGGGAAGATGGAAGAATGGCTCACACGCGGGCACATTAGCGTGCATGAGATGGAATGATGAGGAGATGCTGAAGAAAAGTCTAACTTAAAGACTTCGCTGTAAACAAAAGTGCTTCTCGGGAGACAACCTGGATTGTTATTTAATTTTATCGAGTCTGTCTTCCCAGACATCAATACGGCGTATCCGCTCCATACCATACGGCGTATTGATTATCTGGACGTTATCAGTCTTTACTTTTTATGCACTTTAAAAACATTATTGTCAGTTCTGGCAATACGACGTATTCATGCACATGATACGGTGTATTCACCAAAACTGACCCGTATTTAGTTTGTTTAGTTTAGTTTAAATTAACTGTAGGTACCAAGATAGGAATACACATTTTTCCTATATTTTATACAGGACCTTGGAAGCAAAGAAATATCAACGAATATTGGTGGAGAATTTACAAATCTGGAGATCTTGAAGTGTTGGAGTCTTGAATCAACATGAATTCTTGCTCAATAAACCTACATGGAGAATCTACCGAGCAAATATCAGGGGAGTTTCTCATTCTAATTCTTTTTAATTCATGTATTTAATGTTTTATCTATACAACGAGGACGCTGTATAATTCAAGTGGGGGGTGGGAATTAGAATGTATACTTGTCCTAATTTTCACACTAAAATGCTTTAATATATGCTCAAATTTAAAAAAAATTCAAGCATACTTTTGTGAAATTACTTGATACATAACCCACACACAATAACCCTTGTTAGATATTATGAGAATTTAGCCTTATCCGTTTCCAAATGTTTACCCATATTCCACAAAATATGAGTGTGCCGGTGATGTAGTAGACTTTAGAACTTGGCTTGGTATATCACTCGAGACCGCAATGATGAGTACTATGGATTTAGATGGAGTAACTTGTTTAAATTAGTAAATTTTAGGATTACACCCAAATCTCCTTTACATGTTGCTTATTAACTAACTACACCGGTTAGTTAATCCCCGTATAAACCCTTTGTTTACTCTCACTTTAAGAGTAAGATACCCCTAGAATAACCCGTAGAGCCAATCCTTTAGGAATTACACCAATTGTTTGTTTCGTTACACCTTTACACCTTAGCCTACCCTGTTAGATTAAGTTTATTTTACAATTGCTAGTTGCTTAAAGTGTAAAGTTTTTATTTCCCGAGTCTTGTGTCAAAATTTTCTATCTTTGGTACGGTTGGAAGAATTTGCACATCGCAAATGGGAATGTATATTATAGTCAAAACTCATGTATTTTTACTACCATCGCAATTAATGGTACTTCCGAAGAATGAAGAAATTATCGAAGGAATTATCCAGAATTATTATGATCGTGAAGATGGTGAAATTACACCGAGTTTTGTAGTATGGTGTTAGCAAAAAAAATTAGAAAAATCGCATCAAAAAAGAAAAGAAAAGTTTGAAGATAATCGTTTCGCTACCACCGAAGGAATTACACGAAGGATTTGATTATTCGTTGTTGATGATTACAAATCGACGTGTAGAGTATTGTATTAAAGTGGAAGATATCGCCACTTACCTTGTAAAGTTGTACAAGTATTGGGATGATTGGGAAGTTGACCGTTACGGCGGAATGCCAACCTTAGGTTTGTTGTTTTTTTATCTCATGATCAGACGTTTGTAAATAGTTGTGTCTTTATCATGGTAACAGTAGGGAAAAAAGTGTCTAGCAACTTGTATTTTAGACTTAATCTATTTGTTTTGTAATTTTTATTTAACAACAATTTACTTCTCTTTCCTGATGACTAGCGCTGGTTTTACGCGAATGAGGATTTATACCAGTGTGAATGTCTATTCCGTCGTTACGGCCATGCATGCATGTCTCAGCTGCCTTGTTGGTTTACGACTTTTGGTGAAAGTTAGAAGGTCCCTACCCTATATCATTCTTCATTCTAACCGTTGGTTAAATTCGAATGAGGATGTTATCGAACACACATGTCTATTCCGTCGTTACGGCCATGTATGTGTGCTTCAGCTGCCTTGTTGGAGTGGTACTTCTGGTGAAAGATTGAAAAATGATCAACCCTAAGCCTTATCTTACGAACCCATATTTACCTTCATAAACTTGTTACTACTTAGCTTTAGCGGTGGAGACGTGTATCCTTGCCAAGCTTATGATAGAATACTCGTCATGACCGAGCAATTGAGCGAATTAGTTACATGTTACCACATAGATTAGTTGAGTGATTTGAGTGTTTACATCTTCCTATTTCATGAGGTGTTTGGTTGTGTACTTGTAATAGATGAAATAAATGCTTTAACGGAAAATATCCTTAGGGATACTGAAGAATAATCATATAATATACATGGAAAGACGAGGAAAGTTATTTTAGTGAGAGAAAGAGGGTTGGATGAACACTTAGAGAGAGAAAGTAAACTTGTAATATTATGTGTGAAAATGAACAACCAACCACCTCTCCAAGGCATGGAGAGGTGTATAAATACCTATACATGGCACGTGGGCTTGAGCTAGCATGGGTTTATCCATGGGCCTTAGCAAACTAACTATGTAAGTTTCCAAAAATTACTTAACGAGCTAACGACTGTTATCTATGGAAGCGACCGACACTTTTGTGTTCCTAACAATCTCCCCCCTAAGGGAGGTCGCTCCATTTTACAAAAACTTAAAACTAGCATACTATGCTTTAACTTTAGTCTTGAGCTCGTAGTCTTTAACTTGTGAATTGATGTAGTGATCATAGACTTTTAGGCTTGAGCTTGTTCTTATAGCTTGACTTGTAAGTGAATATGTGATCTTGAGCATCTTGAGATCATCAACCAAGCATAATCTCTTTACGTCATTTTGTATGCTTTGCCATCTTGTGAACTTGTGACTTCTGGATCGACATGCTCATAACTTTCTTGATTTGTTGACTTGAAAAGCTTTAATGTTGCATATTTCTTGAAATTCTTTAACTTTAACACTTCGTCACTTTGAGAAAGACGTTCGGTATTAGAGTAGCGGAAGTCTTGAAACATGTACTTGAGCTTTCATGATGTCTTTATGTTTGTCGGTCGGGTATGAGCATGTGGCAATGAATCGTGACTCGTCGGGAATCAGCTGCACCAATCGTCAGGAGTACCTGCAGGTTTAGGTTAGTGATAATGAACAGATATGGACAAGAGTGTCTTTGTCACTTCGTCGAATACGGTTGCAATAACCACGGTTCCTCGTTGATCAGTATAAATATTGCTTGTGATCAGATAGAGTTCCAAAGAATCTCCTTGACAGGATTTCGCAGCTGCACTAGCCATTCTCATTACTGGAGCGTCTCAAAGCAGACAACACGGTATGAGTAAACCAGCAAGACGAAGTCTCACCGATTGAATAGAAAAATCGATTTGAAAATCAATCGATGTATCACTTGCTAAAGTGTTTCTGTGACACATCGAGAGTGTTAATCATTTCAAAAATTCATTACCATCTGTTGATCCATTTCCTGGAACAAGTTTGATTCTTATGGAAACGCACCATCATTTCTTTCCAGTTGTCACAAGTTTGATTCATATAGAATCGCACAAGTTACCTACCATGAGCTTGTTTGATAGAATGATATACCACCTCGAGGATAAAGTAATCATGCACCTGAATAACACAACCACTTCTTAATCCGGATTAATGATGGCTAATACGTTTCTATTTATAAGGCTTGATCGTTTTTCTTCTATCTTTCTCATTAATTTGATTGCGCTTGGGTTAAGAGTCTTGAAGTAATTGAGTCACCACAAACCTGTGCTAGTGCTCTCAGACTGAAACCCCCCCCCCCCCTTTACCTGTTAGAATTAGGATTAGAACTAACATAGGATTAACATAGGTTTGACTTAGACTATAATTAACCTAGATTAGATAACCAAAATATTAATAAATTAAGAGATTTAACCTCGCTTCAAGTGTTCGACGCCCTACTTACTACGAAACTACCACCGACCGAGTACACTGCCCGTTAAAGTGTTTTTTTGGTTAAGTCGGCAAAATATAAATTTAAAACTTGAACTTTCATAAATAAACACCACACAACGACATATCAATCACTCTAACCATTGTAAAAAACATGATAATTTTTTTTAAAAGCAGATCAAACAAAGATGGAAATGTAAATTATATACTATGTTGGCATTAAATACACGTTGAACCAAAGTACAAAGTAAAAAAATGGATAACCAACATACCGTTTCAAATCAAACGTCATCATCGCTATCATTAGTTGGAATATAAACCTTTTTGCGTTTCTGTACTCAACTTTTAAACTTCATACCAAAACACTACCTGAAAAACAAATAAACAAAACAGGTGAGGATCCTTACAAAAATACTGCATAAAATAACTGTTAAAGGCAATTGTTTTCAAGATAAAACTATGATCTAATCTAAGTTTTATCATGAATAGACACATACCCAATCAGCCATAACCGAAACTTATCATAGGTTTATCTATTCAAGAGTCGTAACCATAGCCAAAACTGAAATTGATCATAGGTTTATCTACTCAATCCTAATTATATCCATAAGCAAAACTAATCATAGGTTTATCTATTCAACACTAGATAGTCGTTATTTGAAACAAATGGCCACATCTCATTTTTAGCACTAAAACACCATCAAAACCGCCAAAAATCAACCAAAACCATCATTGCGCGTCCAAACCACTATATCTAAAACCGCTCAGATCCAAAGACCCAAAAAAGCACCACCAAAACCACCAATATTTAAACCTGACTAGAGTCACGTGTTTAAACTAAGATGATGGTGGCGGCGGTGGTTTCATATCATAGTGGTGGTAGTGGTTGAGTTATCGGCCACGTCAGCTCATAAAAATATGATTGACCGACAACAATAATAAGGTTAATATCGAGATTTATTTATGTGTAAATTTTTCAATTTATGAAAGTTGATATCATGATATTTTCTTTACTTTAGACTTTTTGAACTAAGATAAGAGCATTCATAATATATTAAGTCATTAATTGACTTTTAAAAAAAAGAACTATTACAATAAAATCAACTCAAATGTAAAAATGCTTTTAAAATGTATTTTATAAACCTTTTATAATATATAAAAAGGTGTTTTATTAGGTAAAAAAAGATATTTTATAATATATAAAGGTATTTTATTTCAATGATAAATCATTCGGTGACTAGTTTGAGCAAAAAAGTCATTGATCAACCTCCCATTTGAGATGTCTCAACTAAAAATTGCATTCCTCAAAGGCCATCTATGGTAATTTTCATTAATCGTGACAACGCCGAGTTATATATAACCTTAAAATAAAATATATTAATACACTGCATTAAATGAAACAACGTAGAAAACGTCCTGAACCCTTTCCAAGCCGTCTTGACCAGAAAGTCATTAAAACAATAACTTTAGGTCCCAAAATATACATAAAAGGTTACTCTAGACTAACAATTTTCTAAGGTGATAAAAAACGTTTTTAGTCGAAGAATTGACTATGAAATTGTTGAGGAATTCATATACAAAATAGTTAAATTATGAAAGTTTGACAAGCAAAATGAAATCATTATTTAAGGTATTGGAATTATAAGGCCCTAATTTGAGTATTTTCTTCACATCTCTCAACTTCTTTGGACATGCCGAATCATCTTCAACAACAACAACATTCCCGATCCCGTTAGAGCAGGGTATGAGGGAGTTGGAGTGTAGACAGATCCTACCCCTACCTTCAGGATAAACCTAAAAGTAAAGAGACTGCTTCCAAGGGGACCTCCGGCCAGTGTACGTATGAATATGAGTGTTGCTCAAGGAAAAAGATCGAGAGAAAGAGAAAAATCAAGGACAAAGAAACAACATGATAACATCAAATAATTAATACTTTTTGGTATCAAATTCCTAATCAAAATGCTTGTAATATCTCATAAATGCCTCAAAATGATACTTAGTCACTTATTTAATGTTTACACGAAGGAAACGAGCATTTGATAAAAAGACACGGGATATGGACACAAAACCGAGCAAAGTTGGATTCTTAATACTTATTACGGCGTAACCACCCCGCAGGTTTTACGCTGTGACCCTATTAAGGAAAAAATTATCATCACAACGATTACGGCGTAATTTTTAGTATCCTTTCCGCCGTAACCTGCCACGTATGAAGACTGGTGTTGATCCCACTTTAATAGATCGAATTCCTTATGCTTGTTTAAGGTTTAGTTATATTAGATAAATCTAACCAAACTTAGTAAATAGTTTGTTGAATGTATTAAAGATTATGCAAAATCTAATCTTTAATATTAAGAAGAATTATCAATGAAACAGTAATTCAATGAACATATAATTTAACAAACAAGCTCTAATATTATTAATGATAACAATACGAATACTCTCAAAGTATTAGGGTTACACAGACCTTGAAGATAAGTATTACTACGACTAGATGATCTTTTGGTTTTGGTACTTGTATCAATCTCTATGCCCTAGGACCTCCTTTTATACACCAAGGAGTCCTACTCGGCTTACAATACTTTCCTAAGTATATAAAATCTTTTCTATAAATAACTAATGCATATCAAGTAAGCGGTAACTAACAACCAGTACTAACTCTACAATAGCGTAGTTACTAACTTAATACAAGCAGAGAAAACTAATAATTGAATATTTTCTTGAGCCTAGTAGTTACTTTTTAGCTAGCATTACTTCAAGCATTTTGTACCTAGCAGTAGTAACTTTCACTAGCAGCATTAACTTTTGTACCAGCAGTACTAATACCTTAGTATATTTTCTTTTGAAGTTCATGAGCAGCACTAACATCCTTCAGAGCCTGTGATTAACATAAACTTGAGCAGCAGTAATTCTAACAGCATCAAGAAGACTTTTAATCCCAACAATCCTCCCCTAAACTTGATATTCTTCTTCAAAATCATCAAGTTTCTTCATTTAAACACTACTACAAAAAGGTTTTTTAGACCGGTTCAAAATGGCTTTTAGACCGGTTACACAGCGGGTCTGAAAAGGGGGAGTTCCAAAAGGCTGCTAACATAAAGACCGGTCTAAGCACCGGTCCAAAAGAGGGATTTACAGACCGGTTCATGTGCTTATAAGAACCGGTCCATGCACCGGTCTAAAAGAGTTCTATTAAGACCGGTTCTTATCATATAAACCGATCTTTATGTAGTTTTCTTAAAAAAATAAATCTGGGTTGTTTGGTATTACTCTATTAAATGGCCACAATAAAAGGAACTTGACTATTTAGCATTGCCTATTGAAATTAATGGATGTAAAGGAGCTATTTGGAATTGCTTATTTAAACTGCTTATAAAGCTTATAAACTTTATAAGCAGTTTCAATAAGCAATCCCAAGCAGCACCACTACATGCAGTAAACTCAATAGGTAATCACAAACACTCTAATTCATATTATAGCAGCAGTTTAATTAAGCATTTCAAACAGCCCCTATTAGCTATATAAGCAATTGATTATTTAACATAATCTGAATAGGCCATCTCAAACATCCATTATAAGCATTTGCAAATAATCATTACAAAACATCCTTCATAAGGAGTTTTAAACATTTCTTAACTTGATTATGTACCCTAAATTAGTAAGACTCGTCATTATCACATGCATCAAAACATTATAGCTTGAATGGTAACAGTCTTGTTTCTCTTGTTAGATAGTCCTACAATTTATTGCAAAACAATAAACGTTAGATTCCTATCTAAAGTACGAAAGTTATGCATGTTGTAAAAGCATTTGATGGAGTTATAGTCTTACATTTGGTGTTTCTTGACATAATAAAGATAGACCATTCCATCTATAATGGTCTTCACCATTTTGGCATTGTGTCATGTACTTGTGTTGCAATCCTGTTGCTCTCTTTTGGTAATGAAGGTACTGCAATAACCTTCAATATAATTATGACTTTCATATTATTGATCATTATTTAAAATAGACAAAGATGATAAAAATTACTAGCCGTTAATTAAATAACTACCAATGTTCCATCATCCATTGTTCCTTGTCTCTCATACACTATATACTATCTGTTATGAAAAATAAGTTTTGCGCTCTCCCCACACCCCTTTCATAAGATGGTCGAGTTGACCTGACTTTATAGCTTCTTCGATCTAGTGTCTCAACTCCCGACATTGGTTAGTTTCATGCCCATGGTCTTCGTGAAAATGACAATATTTAGACATGTCACGTGATCGTCTGTTTCTGACCATGCGAGAAGGCTGTTTGAAGGCTTTTGCCGCCTTCTTTATTGCTTGAGTTTCCCTTGGGTTGTTCGATAAATTAGAGAGGAATCCATGATTAGATCCCTTGTACGGAGAAAACCTGTCTCTATTCTTCTTCTTTCCTTTGCTATTATCTAAAGAAGAAACTTTATTAAATCTGTCGAAGCCTTCTCGGTGATCATTTGGTATTTTGTTGGTGGCGACTTCTTTTGCTTCAATCCAAATGTAAGTCTTCTCTATCAGACCTTTATAAGTGGTAGGAAGGTATGTGGAGATAAACTCCACAAGGCTTCTTGTCTTTAGCCCATGAAAGAAACCAAAATGCTTTGTTCTTCGTACAACCCCAAAATCTGTAATGTATCATCTGTGTACCAGGTAACGAAGGCTCTGGTACCTTCCCCGTACTTCTACTAAATATTATGCACCGCCATATGTGTCTTTGTGAACTTTTTTTGTTGGCTAAAATGCGACCGGAACTTCGCCTTCAAGTCTTCGTAATTAACAATGCTACCTGCTTTTTGACCATTTCACCATATCCAACCAAAATCTTTAAGAGTATAAGTGAACATGTGGCAGGCTACAAGCATTGCCCATTTATGCATACGAATGACACCTTCAAAAAGGTGTAAATAGTTGTCAGGGTCCCCTTTTCCATCATAGGAACCCACATAAGAAGGCGTCTTTGATCCTTCTGGTAGAGGATAATCCTCAATCCAGCGAACAAATGGAGTCACACAACCGGTAGAGTCTGCGAATAGGCCCGTAGGACCATAGTTTGGATATGTGGGTGCATTTGGAAATGGATTGATGGGTTATGTATAAAAGGGATAGCTATTAGGGGGATCACTCGAAGGATACATGGACCTGTTGTGGGTGGGACCATAGTTGCTCATATGAGTCTGCGAGGCGTATCCCCTATAGGGATGATAGGTGGGGGGCCCTCCGAAGAAGGGATTGCTGCGTTGAGCATGAAAAAATAGCTCAAAGGTTGATCATAGGTCATGCTAGCATTAGGTTGGGAATAAGGGTTAACATAAGTAGGCATATGACCATTAGATGGTTGTAGGCTATTATGTATTAAAGGTGGAGCATTATGTGAGATATGCGTATTGTTAAGAGGGAGATTCCCTCCTGAATTAGTCGAGGGCTGATGGCCTCCATATCCAGAGGTCAAAGTTGACTGTAGAGGTTAACCATTCTCATTTCTCCCTAGATGGGATGCGAGGAGTAGAGGAAGGTTTACTCCATGACTCCCACCGTCTCATGTTCTTTGTTCCGAAGGCCTTTTACCCTCAGATTCCCTTTCAAACCTGCTCTTATCCCTGTGCGAAGCATCTTCAAATCTATAACCCTTCCCCTTTGTCTTCGGGCATGTGGGGATCTCGTTTGAAGGATAGGAGTAGTGTCCCTATCACGTGTGGGCCTTGGCTCTATCTCCCTTTCTTCGTCATACTCCTCACTGTAATAGTCCAGCGGAGGTCTTTGTTGCGTATCTGCTTCCTGCGTTCCCTTAAAAGGGATTCGAGAACCTCATAATTAGCTTATACGAAAGCTGGGTTGATCAAAGGATCAGGATTGGCCAAAGTGGATGCATGATTAGTAAGTGGCGTATTTTTAGGAGTTTTGGCAGTAAAGGTGCAGACGGTTATGGGTGGTAGTTCACCCACGTTTAGACTGGGTAAATAGGTCAGTGTCAAAAAACCCAGTGGTGGTGTTTCTTCTCTCCCATTTGTCATGCCGAAAAAGTAGGTTAAGTAGTTTGATGGTTATTGACTTGGTTTTAACAGGACTAATTGTAACGGATCCTACGGATGGCGTTACTGATTGTGAAAATATGAGCACGACTAGGCTTTGATGGGGATCAAATAGTTTTGAGGGTGGATGTTGGATCGCCAAGCCGTAGATAACCTATGACAAAACAAATGCAAACACTACGTTAAGTGAAGCGCAGGGGGTGTCCCTGCGAATCACCTCTGGCGTGAGAGTAAGTATATGCTTTTGAGTAGTAAGTATATGTAAAGTATGTAAGTAGGTGTTGAGAGTGTAAATCAAACCTGAAGACCTTGCCATCTATTTATAGGTGATAAAAATAGGTTGGAACAAGACTCAGCACATAAACTGGTGATCGTGGAGGTATCCCGTGTTGATCCCACTTCAATAGATCGAATTCCTTAAGCTTGTTTAAGGTTTAGTTATATTAGATAAATCTAACACAACTATAGTAAAAGCTTTGTTTGAATGTTTTAAAGATTATGCAAAATCTAATCTTTAATATTAAGAAGAATTATCAATGAAACAGTAATTCTATGAACATACAATTCAACAAACAAGCTCCAATATTATTAATGATAATAATACGAATACTCTCAAAGTATTAGGGTTACAAAGACCTTGAAGCTATGAATTATACGACTAAGATTGGTTTTTGGTTTTTGGTTTGGTTTAGTACATATAACTCTATGCCCTAGGACCTCTTTTTATACACAAAGAGTCCTAGTCGGCTTACAATACTTTCCTAAGTATCCATAATCTTTTCTATAATCAACTAATTCATAACATATAAGCAGTACTAACTAGCAACATTAACTTGATATTCACTAACAGCACTAACTCCAAGCATATTTTCACTAACAGCATTAACTTCAGCTGAGCGGTCTTAAATTTGTACTAGCTGTAGTAACTTTGTACTAGCAGTAATAACTACTTAGCATATTTTCTTTGATGTTCATGAGCAGCAGTAATTCTAACAGCATCAAGAAGACTTTTAATCCCAACAATCCTCTCCTAAACTTGATATTCTTCTTCAAAATCATCAAGTTTCTTCATTTAAAGCTTCATCAACACCAAGAGGATGCTTCCAAACACTTCTTTACTTCTTAAGCTGTTTTATGATGAGTTTAAGAAGCTGATAAACTATTTCACTTTCATAATCAATCTTAAGCTTCTTTTCCAACATCATTGAAAGTGTAAGTGGTGCAAGGGGATATTTCTTCTCTACCAACATGTAAATCTGCATATGTTGCATCCTCAAGGAATGTACTCTACATGAGTCATACATCTTCCACTCTAACACTTTGTATCCTTGTTGATTCCTCCATACTGCATCTTCTACATGTGGTTCAAACATTGTTTTCACATCACCCCATAACAATAAATCTAAGTCTTCCACTGGCTTTGTTGACTCATATTTAGCTTTTACCAACTTGTATAAATCTTCCAAATCTTTACTGTCAAAACTTTTAAGCATTTGACTAAAGAACATGTACATTTGAGACTTTCCATCAGCTCTTATTATTTGATAATAGCTTTTTCTTCCTTCTTTATAAATCTTCCAGCCAACAATACTTGGAGACTTAACAGCTAAAGGTATAGCATCAATTGCTACTTCTTCTTCATCTGGAATGATTTTCATTAACTGTTTAAGCTCTGCTGTTTCTTTGTCATCTTCCACTTTTTGCTTCTTTGTATTCTCTTGTATCAGCTCTGTTCCTGCTCTCTTTTCTTTGCCTTCCACCAGCTCTGTTCTAAAGTCTTCAAATGTATTTACCCTTTTGAATGCTCTGTCAAACATCTCTTGGATAGAATCAAACTCTTTCAACTTCAAATCTTTGAGCTTGTATCCTTCCATGTTCTTTAGGTAAGTACACATTATCTGTCTCTGTTGAGCTTTTGTTGGTGGTTTGTTTCTTTTCTCTTCTGCTCTTTTAGCTGCAAAATGCTTTCTTCTTTTCTCTAAGAGTTGTTGAAATAATGTAGCCTTTTCTTCAATAGACAACTCTTCTTGTTCTTGTGCTTGCATTCTTTCAGCCAATTGAAAATCAACATCAATCTTTGCCTGTATATCATCCCATGTTTCAATTAAGGCAATATTGGCTTCTTCTACTTTTTTAGCTTTCTCTCTTGCAAGTATTTCTTCTTCATCAAATTCAGCTTGTAATTTTAAAGCAACTTCTTCATCAAGCCTAATTAGATCTTTCCTCTTCATAGGCTCCACAGGTTCTATCAATATCCCTTTACCTTTGTCATGTGATTGTTGTGAAGATAGTTGTGAAAATATTGTTGTTGTAGATTCACCCAGCTCTTGTATAACAACCCCTTTGTTCTTGGGTTTTGTACTTTTTATTTCTATAAGTGCTTGAGCCAAAGTAATATCACCATCATCATCAGTAGTTGTTGTAGCAGCACTAACAGTCTTAGCAGTGTTAATAACTTTAACTACTTCTTTAACAACATTAACTTCATCATCTTTTTCATTAGCAGCAACTTCTTGTTCTGCAACAAACACCTCCTCACCATCTAAAACATTCACATCAAACATCTCTTCATCCACATTTTGAACACTAACCAGGGTAATTTCTTCATCTGCATCAATAGCATCAATCCTCCTTTGTTTGGATGCATCCTTACCCAAACTTTCTTCATTATCAGAGGATTCTACCCTAGCTGTCAAACCAACTTTGTATAATCTCTTCAGCCTATGAGTTCTTGAACTACTTTTCTTTTCAAGCTTCTTGACCCTCCTTTTCAAAGTAGCAATCTCATTCTGTTGATTGGTCTTTGTCTTCTCCAAATCAAGAACCCTGTTTTGTAAAGTGGTACATAGTGCCATTAATTCATCAAGTTTAAGTCTATCCTCATCACTTTGAAGTGTCTTACCTCTTGCGAGCAGTGAATCATTGGAATGTTTAGATACACTCTCAAACCTAGTTTGAGCAATAGTATCCCCCATGGTTTCTTGGCACCCGGGACCACCACCTAAAGTAGTTCCTAGGGAACTATATTCATTAGGTGTTGCCTTGGATTGGGTCTTATTGATGTTACCACTGTCCTGCTCTGCTTTTAAGCTAGAAGCAGTAGTGGCAGCCCTCACCAAACTGTACAGCCTCATCTATAAAAATTCTCAATAGGATCACTAGACTGAGGTACCTGAGTGTCCTTTCTTTTAGGATTCCTAGGTTGTTGTGTCTTTTGAGGTTGAGGAGATGGTTGAATAAAGGTGGGTGTGTGATGGGGATCAGTTGGAATTGTTGAACCTTCACCCAATTGTTATTGGTTTTGTACCATCATTGTTTGAAATAAAGGTGTTACTCTACCAGAAAAACCTTTGCCTACCCTTCTTATATTTCCAAAAATATTTTTAGTGTGAGAGGGTGCAATATATATTCCCTTATGAGTTGACATCCCATCAAGTTGTTGATCCAGAAATACTTGTACGAACCTTGGATACATCAAAAAATTTCTAGACAAATTATCCAAGTTTCTAATCATACTTTAAAAAATAAATTTTGAAAATTAAACTTCTGGTTTGTAGCTAAACAGATAATGGCAAATGCCATAGTACTACTAAACTCATTACAGGCAGTAGTCTTTGGATTTAGACACTGTAAAATAGTATGAATTAGAAATTTCCATTGTGGCAAAAAGAATGGTTCATAGAAAGTAAGTTTTTGTGAAATTTTCTCATATCTCATTAATGTAAGTTGTTCAAAAATAGTAGAATTTGGTAAACAATCAACATCTTCCTCGTCTGCTAGTTGAAGATCCCTTCTAACAGATGATTCAGTAATGATTATCTTCTTACCATCTACTAGGGCATGTAACTATGCTTCCCCATTGATAGTTTTGACCACGACAGTAGACCTGTTCGATGCAAGAAATGTATATTGTAGGATTAATTTTTAATGCATGCCTTATAGTGTATGCATTCAAAAAAATCCACAATTTGTTCAAACCCATCACTCTCTGTGGGTTTAGACAAAAATGCGACCATATTATGAGTATCAGCAAACTTTAAAGTTGTCACTTATGTTGGGTTTTGATAATGGATAATAAAATTGAGTTATGGTTTGTAATTGGAGAGTATTTGAAAGAGTGAAATCAATTAAATGATTGATTGAAACCCTTAATCAAAGTATTTATGAAAAATACCCTCAATAACCCCGCAATAGTAACTCAGCAGTAGTAAGTTATGCCTAGCAGCATTAACTTTGAGTCACCATTATTAACTTCAATTCCATTCCAAACAGCTTTTCCATCATCAATCTAACACTTTTCTTTGCTTATCCTGCAACTTTAAGATGAATCGCATTGACAAGATTTCCAGCTAAAGTATAGATTCTTTCCCTACACAAGTGTATTTGTGTCATCAAACTCAGTTGTTCTCATTTTGGAACGTCTCAAAGCAGACAGCACGATAAGAGTGAACCAGCGAGTTACTATCTCACCGATTGAAAATAGAAAATTGATTTGAAAATCAATCGGTGTATCACTTGCAAAAGTGTTTTTGTGACACACCGAGAGTGTTAATCATTTCAAAAATTCATTAACAACATTGATCCATTTCCTGTGGAACAAGTTTGATTTATTATAGAATCGACCATCATTTCGTTCAAGTTGTACAAAGTTTAAGTTTGTATTCATAAAGAAATCGACACAAGGTTCCATCCTACCTGAGCTTGTTTGATGTTGGCTCATAAGCAGGATTTCCATTCTTAATTATGAGAATTCACTTTGATGTTTAAGCCAAAATCCGAAGGATAATGCGTAGGACACTTAATCTATATCTTGTAATTCACATTATGTGACTTAGGAAGGCATTAAATTTGAAAATTGCTATGGATAATTTATGGATGATCCTTTGGCTCTAGACTCAATGTGCACATTTAGTTTTAGTGATCGGAGGCTGAAGGCTGATGCACTTTTCAATATCAACTAACTCGGATTGTGAGTAAAGTCAATAGAAATGAGTTGTAATCTCCGTGTAGAGATGAAACAAGAGTCTTTATGAGAGACCTTGAGTGGACTAGGGAGGGTTGTGCATGGCGTCACTGGGTCCATGACAGTCTCAATGTTAGGACAACTCCTTAGTGTATTCGACAGGTTTATGTATTGACCGGTTTGCATAAGTGTAGGAGGCTTCTTTTCTTGACCACCTGTTATGCTTACTTTTCTTTTTCATTCTTCAACCCCTTCAATGCTTACCGAATTCTTCATATACTAATTCTTGTGTGGCGTTTGTTCCTAGTGTTTAGCTCCATCTCAGTCTGGCATTATTCCCTTTTTACACTTTTCTCCTGTTATCATATCTCAAGACTTCTTACACTAACTAGTGGGATATCCTAGGTAGATCCATCCCTCAGTTCTGGCTGGATCATGGATTTGAATACCTATGCCTTAACCACCTTATATCTCAATAAATTAAAAACATGGCGGTCTTTTGGGTTAATTCCATCACAATCTTCAAAACCATTGAAAATTCAAAATCAAAGTGTTTGATATATAATTTATCAAAAAGATTTTACACTTTGAGAGTTTTTTTTCAGTATCACTAAAGCTCCCCCTTTAACATGTGCATCGATTTATCGTTTTAGAGCTACGTGTTATGTGTAGAATGTACTGAGTCTTTTTTAAATGATCAATTTCGATTAAACGTTAAGATTCAGTTTTTAATCAATTTTTCTCCCCTTATCCAAAATGTTAATCCCTTGATATTTTGGATATCAATTGATTAAACGTCCGGGGACAAAATGTTACAGAATAACTTATAGGAACATTTTAATGCTCCCCCTCAAATTATGAGAGACATGAGATAGTGCCGAGTACAGAAATTTAAATTTTTTTGAATTTACTAAGAAATTCTTGAAAACTTTGTACTCGAGCACTCCTTATGATTACCATAAGTCTACACTAATTATTAACATATTCACATGTTTATTATATACGAAGATTTGACCTGAATGATAAGAACATCATATGATGAAATCATATGGTCCTTTGTAGCAGCCATAGGTCTCCTTCGTACAATCTCCCACCAACAAACTTTTTTAAGCTCTTCATTAACATTCTTTCTTTCAAGAAGTTGTTAATCTGATCTTTCTCTATCCAAGCACTCTTCAGCATTGCTTCAACTTTCTTTCCAAGTTACGAAAGTCTTTGCTTCAAACTTCAAGTATGAAACAGATTCAGATACATATGTAACTTGAGCTTGTGTGGTTGGTGTGTCGGTATGTTGAAGTTGTCTTAGCTTCCCCTAAAACATTTTGATCCTTTCTTGAGTAGATTCAAAACTTTCTTGCAAGCCGCATCAAGCAGTCTTGATGTATAAAGCCCAGATATCCGAAGTACACAAATAACCCTTCCAGAAAAATCTTGATACCGAATCCCAAATCAATTAAGTCCCGGATGAGCGCATTTCTCTCTTTAGGATAGTTATGATACAAATTGTAACACCAAAGTCAACTAAGTCTCGAATGTCACAATTATTCCCTCTAAGTAGTCGAAATGATAGCACCTAAGTGAACTAAGTCCCAAATATACTCATTTCTTTCTGCAGAATACTGACTGACTTAAGGAATCATCATACATCTAGTGTTACCTTCTTTTATCAAATATTTCTACTTCTTTTAAGAATAAGCTTAGGGATTGACCATTTAAGGATGCCTTTATTGAATCAGTAACCAATCTTCTCACGCTTAGAATAAATCTTCTTACAACACTTCCCCCTAGTATCTTAAATGATGCATACTTGAAATCATAAGATATCTCTACCCCTATGTAGTTGAAATAGTGCACCCGAAAGTAACAAGTTAAACACTGATTTTCTCTGCGGTTATGACATTTGTCTTCCCGGAATGACCTAAAATGAGAATAGGGTATGAATTCTATCACGTGTACTCATTATCTTTCTTGTATATCTATTCCTTCCCCCTTGCTGGTTTCGATACCTCGGAATCAGCAAAACCTAGTACGCACATATACTCGAGATCGTGTTCGAAGAATTAATAAGCTTAAATTATTTTGTGATAAATCAAACTAAAGTCTTCAAATTGCAAAATAAGTCATAAAGTTTTACAAAAACATGACATCTAAAGCTTGTGTAGTTAAAATCCTTTAACTCCCCTTAAGTTATGGGATCCGTATTATTAAAAAACTTTAACAGTTAAATTTCGTGAACTTATTTTGAAAGACGTTTTAAAAGATTATTTGATGAAGATTTCTCCTCCCTAATAATGACCATTTTCTATTTAAAGAGATGTTGTCATTGTTTGAGTGGTCGAATTGTCTTTGAAAAATCTTTTTGTGATTACTGAAAACACTGATTCATTATGAAGATAACTTTTTACCAATAAAAATAAGATTTCTCTTATTTTAACACATAAGCGCACTGACACGTACACTTATGGAAACATAGAAAGCACGGGTTGTGATGCAAAGTAATCACAAGCCTTTGCATGGTCATTTAACAGTAAGGACCATGCCTAGAGAATAAATTCCGTTGACGAGGGTCAAGTTTTTCTTCTTGAATTACTTGCCTTTACAGGATGCTTGACGGGTTGCTTATGAAATAATTGCAATAGCCATATTAATATGGCCCTTTAGTTTTTTTTTTTTTTCTTATTTTTTTTTTTGAAAAACTTTTGAACTTTTGGACGAACTATATATTTGTCCCGTTCCTTTATTAAAAGACATTTCTAGGGACGTAAATATAATCGTTTGCTAAAGACATGTCATTGAAAAACTTCTTTTTGTATTTTTCTCATTTTTTAATTTTGTATTTTGTTTTTATAAAGGTTTTATAAAATGAAAATCTTTTTGGTTTTTCTGATTTTATATTTTTCTCTTTTGTTTTTATAAAATTTTATAAAAATAAAAAATCTTTTTGTGTTTTTATGATTTTAAGTATTTACTTAGGATACAAGAAGATTTCTCTTCTTTTGAAGATAAAGTGCACTGAAGCATTGATTCATTGTAAATCGACACACGTATTGATAAAATATAAAATAATATGAAATTCCCAAACTACCCTTGAGGATATAGGTAGTAAGAAAAATCACACGTTAAATATATAATAATACGTATATTAACCGGGAAGTATGATTCCCGGTTATTCCCCAACGATTTATGAAATTGAGACCACGTTTGTTGTTCGGACAATGATTTGAATTGGTAACAAAGATTGATTTGATTATCTATTTCTATGAATTAAAAACAATTAAAATAAGCAAATGATAACAATTAAGCACGAAAACAAATAACGGGAAATTAAACTTTAACTAAAAACGCAAAACGGGAACCCTAAACGGTGATTAAAAACCCTAAATTTCCAAAATTAAACCTAAAATGAATTTTTCTCTTTTAATAGACTCTAATTGACTAAAAAGTAAGTTTAAAGAAAACTAGAACAAAAACGGAATTGAAATGAGCTTAAAAACACGAAAAACGAGAACGGAAACGAATCCCGTTCTTTAAAAATTGAAATTTTGCAAATTAAACCCTACGGAAGCAAAACTAATTTTCCTAGAAACTATATGATAAAAGAAAATTTTCTAAAAAAGAATTATATTTTTTTGATTATTTTTCTATTTTTTATGATTTTTTAAAGTTTTTAATAAAAATAAATGTTTAAAAATACTAAACTAATTATAAAAATTCTGAAAAAATTACAGAAAATAGCTTGAACTAATAAGAACCTAGGAAAAATAAGCTTGGTTACACAGCTTATCGAATAAGCTGTGTATTAAGCTATAACAGCTTATTAAGCTAAAAGGGGAAAACATATACAAATATTAAATTTTGTAAAGCTATAACGAAAAAGACCCCAGGGCACGTTGGTAGTGAGTGTGTGTTGTTGTGTTGCTATAAAGGTTGAGGATGTTGAGGTCGGGGGTGAACCCCCGAATTTCCATCTTCCCTTTTTTTTGAAAACTTATAAAAACAAAGTTGTAAAACAGATGAAAACTAAAAACACTTTTAATAAAAGAATTTTTTTATGAAAAGCCCTAAATAAGCTGTTAAACAGCTGAAAACATGACAGAAACACTTAACTTCATTTTTTTGGTATTTTTCTAAATTTAATAATCTAAAAGACCTCAATAAGCTAAGTTTATGACAAATTAAGCTACTAATAAGCTAATATTAACCTAAGAAGCTAAATGAACAAGAATAAGCACAAAGAAAAAGCCATAAGCTAGAAATTCAAATTAAGCACTTATAGAAAACTTAAAACCAAACGGGCCCTATAGGGATCTTTGAGCTTATTATTAAGCAATCAAATGAGCTTTTCATGAAATGAAATTTGATTTTTCTAAAAAACTAGCTTAAAGACTACTTGAAAAAGCTTTTTAAAACTATTTTTTTAGTTTTTAATCTTAGAATTAATATTAGTTTAATTTTTAGTATAAAAATAGTTTAAAACCAAACCAAATATATGTCCATATCAATCATTCAAACGAAACATTCTCATGAATTTCAATTCATCTCTCGCCGTGGAAACGACACTCGGAAGATAGACTATTATTTTTCCTAAAGTAATTGTCTTATCTGACAGGATATACTATATATTATTACGACACGTCTTTGACGGACATCAATAAGTAAATTACAATAAAAATAAGCTGGAAATTAAGCTATTCTACTCCTAAACTACTTCTACCCTAGATGCCTTTTACAAATGGAATCCTAAACTATTTATAGAATAACTAAACTACAGGAGACTTGAACTTGTGTTTGTTGTGTGAGAGGAAAGGAAAACTCTTCATCTTGGCCATCCATCTTTCTTGTTCACCAAGCCCTTGCATCACAACCATTGATTCCTTGTCCTTGTTCATCAACGAATGAGAACCAATAATGATTACTAAGTGGAATTGTGCACTTGTGGAGTAGGGTTGCTTTGTGAGAGTGATGGGTTTCTTTTGGGGTGCAGGGGTCGAGGTGAGAGTGATGGGTGAATAGTGTGATGGCGGGAAAAGGATTTGGTACTATTCGTTTGTTTTTTTAACGGGAGTGAGGGGTAAAGGGACTAGTGGTGTATAGGTAAAAAGGTTATAGGGGGTTAACTTTTGATGTTGGGCTTGAGTAGGCAACTGGACTATCTTGTACATACATGGGCTGGTCTTGTATTTAACATGAGCTCTAAGTAGTATGGGTCGGTCCGACCCATAAAAATGAAGTCGGGCCGGCCTAATAAAAGATGAAGGCACCGTCGGACTCAATATTTCATTCTCCTTCCAATGGCATGCTCGGGAAATATTAACGAGATGGTTTTGTTTGGGGGTACAGTAGATGAGGTGAGAGTGACAGGGGTGATGAACAAGGGAATTGGCGAGAAAATGTTTTGGTTAGTTAAACTGGGTAAAAGTTTTGGAATTGACAAGATTGGCCCCTTATGTTGATATGTGTATTTGTAACCACAGTCCTTGTGGTGTACATGAGTTTGTGGATTGGCAATTTAAGCCCTTGAGGTTATATGGATGTTTTACACATATGGTCCTTGTAGTGAAATAAAATTAACAGCAGTATGGAATGGCCTGTTAAGTCTTAACAATTAAAGGGATTTGGGCTTATTTTGCATTTTGGGCCTTAAATGGTTTTTATAAATTAACCATTTAAGTGTCTTGATTTTAATAGCTTAATGGACTGCCCCGGCCCATTAAATGGGTGTGGGTTGGCCCATTAAGTATTTCTTCGGTTTTGGCTTCGGTTTTGACTTTGACTTTTCGGTGTTGACTTTGACTTGTTGACTTTTTCAAGCTCTTTCTATTTCGTGCTCGGTTTTGTCCGTTTTGGCTTTGTTTTTGTCCTTTTTGTTGATATTCGCTTCTTGCACAATATAAATGAAAAACACACAAATACAATGTACTTTTGGTATGTTTTTGGTCTTTTAAGTTCGTTTTTATAGGCAAAGGGTGTATGTAATTAAACACATACCAAAATCCCCAATACTAAACTATTGCCGTGTCCTCACGCAATGCTATAAGTAAACACTTTGGAAAACCAAGAATCTCAATCCCCCTCGACTAATTACCTTAAAAAGTAGCTAAGTGTTCATCGAGGGGAATTAAAGAATCAATAGTTTTGAAAAAGCCCATTTTTAACCATTTTTAAATATTTACACTTATTCACACACATATTTTTGTATTTTTTTTTCTCATTTTTTTACTTTTCTTTTTAAGCAACTAACTAACATGTTTGACTTTCGTTATTTTATAACTTTTAGGGATCATAGAACAAGAAACATTTCAATCCTAAAATGCCCCAAAAAGGATAAATTCATCGTTCCTGACTTTTCACTCGTCCCAAACCAAGCTTAAAAACGAAATCACCTTTAAAAACAAGTTAAGATGCTAACACTACTCATACTTGTAACTTGTGAACTTTTTGCTCCCGACAATTATTATATCTTAGGTGAATGTGCCATTTCGAATTTCAACCATGGATCAACGTTTTGCAAAATTTCTATGCTTCACGTTCCACCTGAGAATAATGAGTTTGAAGGCGAGATCATCTCATGTAGCGACTTTCGTCTCGGCACATCCCAACCTTGCGGCTAAGTGACCAGGCTTTTGACACCCCACAGAGACTAGTATCGGGACTCACGGACCTTCGGTTTCAAAAACTCTTAGGTTTCCCGTTTATACATAAAATCACAACTTAAAACGAAATAGTCTTAGTTCAAAAGCATATTTAAATTTAAGAAAAAGAGATTTTCCCTATATTTATTAATTCACGTTTACTACACTTAATATAATTACACATCCATTAAACTAATGAAATCCTCGACCTTTTAGAAGGCTGCAACATCGGTTGTGAGCCGGCAAGATGCAATAAACTTTTATCAGTCTCGGATATATACTATGTGCCTTATTTAGAAGACTGCAACATCGGTTGCGAGCCGGCAAGATGCAGTAAAATTTTATTAGCCCACAGTTTATTATTATTATTACCTCATTTTTTAAAATTTTAACATATAATATATACAGAAAATTTCTTTTTAGAAAATTTAAGTATAAATTTGAACTAAAATTATTGATATCGACTATACTTCAAAAATTGTTGAT
>BQNB010080513.1:5218-29908 GCA_026074375.1 Tanacetum coccineum
AGATGCCCTGGTATGTGAGAGTATGATAGGTGGTGGTAGTGGTAATGAATGAGAAGTGGATGGTGACTCGGCCCTCTGCCAGATCATAGCGGCTCTATATCCCAAAGGATAAGTAGGACTAGCAGGTAGTGATGGAGGTGATACAGGTACTAGTGATGATATTGGTAGTGGTGGTGAAGGAATTTGAGGTAGTGGTGATAACCATAAGGAGAGCGGTAATGGTAGAGGTGATGGTATGGCAAGAAGTCTGGCAATCTCTGCCTCAGACTAAAATGGTGTAGGTGGCTCATCTCGGATAGACATCCTAGCAGTAACATGGTGTACAAGTGGTAGGATAGAGTCAGCCAGAGCTAGGTGTTCCTCCTCCTACTCATCCTTGTCCTCCTCAACATCGTCATCATCATCCTTGTCATCCTTAGATGACTCATCATCATCATCATCGTCTCCTCCGTTGGCAGAATAATCAGTGGGGTCCTCCTCAGGATCCTCCTTATCCTCCTCTGGATCGGAGTCTACAATGTATCCTAGTGAGTCAGCAGTAGGTGAGACAGTAGTAGGTAGTGGCTGCTCCTCAGCGAGAAATACCTTATCCTCCAGTGGCATAAACTCCGGATATACATGCTTAGGGTAAACTCCGGAGAAAGTGGTGCCTGCTCTGGCTCCTCCGGGCCAGGCACATAATCAGGAGATGGTGGGGCCTGAAAAGTGGCTACCACATATGCATACGGATCCTCTGGCATCACGGGTGGTCCATCGACTCCCGGAGATCCTATGTTTGACATACCTCCAAATGGACTGGATACTGCCGTGTAGGTGACTGTGGAATCCTCCGAATCCGACATGACAATATCTGAAAATCAAAAGTAGCTTATATAAGTATTTACTATAAGACTCTTATAGTAATATACATTTATATCATAACATGTATATCAATCATGAATGCATCTAGTCTAACCAACTAATGCAACAACTAGTGTATGTATGTCCCGTGAAACCCCATTTGTATGAATGCAATGTTTAAAAACAGTTATAGTTCAGCAAAAACATTTGACCTGGTTCTCTATAACTTTGGCTCTGATACCAATCTGTAACACCCCTAAATTAGGTCACAACGGAATATGGGTCTGGGGGTGATACTTCATAGATCAATAGCACAAGATATATATAAGAAAGACCATTTAAAAGTCGTTTAAAACCGATACATTAGATTTAGCAAATTGTTTGTTACAAAAGCCTAAATCTTCACTTGTTCAAAATACAAAGATTCTAGTTCATAACAATTATACAAAAGTAATGCAACCAAATCTTTAATGCATGTGACATCCAAATCAAAACCACCAATGTATCCCTTGCACCTCGTGCCTTATTGATCCCCTGAAAAACATTGCTTTAAAACGTCAACAATAATGTTGGTGAATTCATAGGTTTGTAAAATGTATAATGTAGGACCGCAAGATTTCCCCATGATAATGCAACAGATGCAAACATCATAAAATGTGATTATGTTTTCCTAAGCTCATGACACTGAAGCTCGACATGTATGAATTGCAATATAAATTGCCAACATTGCCCGTGATGATGTTCTAACCCGCAACATCCTATGTCTGACATGGTATACGTTCGTTGTCCGGCATACCGGCACAGTGAGCATGACTCACCCGAACGGGGATGTCAATCCTAAATAGATCTATTTATAACATTCGCGCTCACAACAAGTAATTGACAGTTCATGATAATGGGCTCAGAGGGTTATCGCTACTTAGGCAAACACGTAATCGTAATGTAAAAATGTCCACTTGCGTCCAATTGTAAAACATGCATATGTTTCTCACCCCAAAACTTGTAAATCATTATAAATGTAAAACGTGGGGCTATGAACTCACCTTGAGTTAATGATTATCACAGAATAACAGAAAATGCGTCACGGTAATGACTGAATGCAACCTAATTAAACATAGGTCGTATAAGCACTAAGCATTTTGATTAACTAATACCATATATAATTCTATATAGCTACATCACCATCTAATTGCGTTTATGAAATCATATTTATAAAGTAAAAATGTTTATAAATATCTCTTTAGTAAAAATGGCGTAACTTTATCGTTTAAAGTCCGTTTCTTATGTTTTTATGTCCACGCTTTCGTATTAAGACGAGTTATCAAAATATTACATTTTCATAATTTAAGTCATCGTAAACTCGTAAATGTCGTATTTTATTCGTTTTAACTCTATTTTTAGTGATGTTTTCGAGCACGTCTTCGTAATTAATAGTTCTATCTAATTAATGTTGTTTTCAAAATAAATATATCTGATGTGAACAGTAAATTTTATAAAATTATTTTTATAAAAGTATTTATTATCTTAAACTTGCGAAATTCATAACTCCTTCGTTATTGATCAAAAAATTATGATTCTTAATGTTTTGGAATTCTAAAAATAAGTACTATCTAAGAAAAATAACCATTTTATATATCAGATGTGAAACTTAAAAAGTTTTTATAAAATTTCTTTTATAAACGCGTTTATTATCGCGTAACTTGTAAATTACGTATCTCCTTCGTTATAAATTGGTTTTTCGATTTTCTTACCTTTTTGGAATCCTCATGAGATATAGTATTTTATAAAAATATAAAATAAATAAGTTAAAATTCGAATTTGATCAGACCCTTTGAGGTTTTTGTTGAAAACATGTTTAAACTTGATTTTTGTAACTTTCTAGTTTAGTACACTTGTTACAAGTCCATTACAACCCTTAATGTCACATGTCTTACATTCTTAAGGTCATTAGTCCATGTTTTGTCCAAAGATTGTCCAAGAATAACAAGATCTATAAGTTTACATACTTATTTGTTCATGAACTTATATAACTACACTTTTTAGGTAATGTTTTATAAGCTTTTTATACATAAACCACGTTTATATAATGCTTATATTTTCATTATAACATGTTATTAACAACAATATAGCATATGACAAAGTATATCATACCATGATCATAAGTAAAAATTCTATTTTTCATATAAAAAGTTTCTTAGATGGTGATTAACTATACAAACATTATATATGCATAAAATCATGAAAGTAAAGAGATTAAGGTTTTTAGGTAACCTTAGTATTATGTATGGTGATGAACAACAAGATCTAAACCCTTGTTTAGCAAACAAACCCTAGCTTCCAGGACCTTGAAAACCCTAATTTCAGTGGAAATCCTAATCTTGATCCTTGCTTGTTTAACCCTTTTAAACTCTAAACTAAACCTTCAAACCTTCTTGGTATATCTTAGATATGTTGTAGGAATACGTTAATATGTTGTAAATGAAAGTGTATGAATTATTTAGGGGTTTTGGTTTTTGGCCGTGGCTAGGAGGGAGGAAACAAGAGAAATGGTGAAGTTTTTGCTTAAGTAAATGAAGTGTGTGTTGATATCTACTAGTTGCTTGCTTAAATACTTCCAAGGAATTATCAAGATTGCTATAGAAAGTCCAAGACAAGATGAGTAAAATGAGGAAGACATTTGGTGAAACACTAGTCACACCATGAAGTTTTAATGAGTCTTGTGTTGTACAAAGGACTAGTTGGTAAGACTTTGTGAATATATAACACATATTGGATTGCAAAACATAAATATCTTTGTGTTCTCATATGTATATCCGGCCACATATACATATACATAAGGAAATTTTGAAATTTTTGAGTATTGAGTATAATTGTGGGTATTTGGTTGAGTATAGATAGGTATTGGTGCTTTCGGGTATGCCTAAATGTATTTAATTGCGAAACGTAAACACTTTACGCAACCAATAAAAATAAAATGAACAAAGTTAATAATTATCCTCAAAATAACTACTTAACACTTTTTTGATGTAAACATTTAATTGTTTGATGCCCGTTTATAATGAACGATAATTTTTAGCTTACGCGATTTAACTTAATGATTTCAATTTAAAAGCAAACGCGTACAATACAAAAAATAAATAGTGAATTTATTGACGACGTACAATGACCCTAAAACACGGGGTGTTATAGTCTTCCCCCGTTAAGTGAGCCTTGTCCTCAAGGCTTAAGACGTGACACTTGATGACGGTGCGGTGTTTGTGAAGTGGTGTGGATATTTCTTCCGGAATTGGTCTTTACGTTCCCATGTAAACTCAGGTGCTCTCCTAGAGTTCCATCGAACCTTGAAAATTGGTATGCGGCTTTTATTTAATCGTTTAACTTCATGATCCATGATCTCTACTGGTTCCTCAACAAAATGAAGCTTGTCATCAATATGGAGTCCATCCAACAGAACGAATAATGGTTGTCGGCATAGCACTTCTTCAAGTTGGATACATGAAACGTATTGTGAACCCTGCTCAGCTCTTGAGGAAGCTCAAGCTTGTACACGGATCCAACCTTTTCTAACACTTTGAAAGGTCTAAAATATCTAGAGTTTAGCTTCCCTTGTTTGCCAAAACGTACTACTCCTTTCCAAGGTGAAAAGCAGCATTGTTTAGAATGATTGTCTAAACAACTTGACTGTCTGGAACTCCTGGATCTGCAAGAAATGCTAGTTGCTCTTCATCTAAAATTTGTCCAACTTCCTGAGCTTCAACTAACATTGCTTTATCCTTATACCATGCTGCATTCTTTGGTCGCTTAGGTTAGTGCATTGCCTAGCCATATGTCCTTCACCTTGACAGTTGTAGCATTTAACAACCCTTGCCTGTCCATTTGTATTGTTTCCCCCAGAATTAGTAACACCATTCTTATAACCAGTACCAGAATAACTTTTAACTTGTCTCCCCTGAACTTGTTGCACTGTAACACCCCCAAATTGGGTCGCAGCGGAATAAGGGTCCGGGGCGTGTTACTTCTTAGATCAACAACACAAGATAATATAAGAACGACCAAAAAGTCATTTAAAACTGATACATTGGATTTAATAAAGTATGTGTTACAAAAGCCCGAAGCTTTACTTGTTTACTTGTTATTAATACAAAGATTTCCAGCCCATAACAGATACACAAAATGTAATGCGACTAAATCTTTAATGCATGACTTCATAATATAACCACCAATGTATCCTTCGCACCTCGTGCTTAATGACCTCTTGAAAAACATTGCATTTCAATTGTCAACATAAAGTTGGTGAAATTTCATAGGATTTATTTGTAATGTATATGCAGCGACCGCAAGACTTTCCCCGTGATAATGCAACAGATGCAGACAGGGACATCACAAAATGTATTAGGTTTTACCTAAGCTCATGACACCGTAAGATCGACTAATTGAATACAATTATATATTATTGCACTAATTGCCCGTGATGATGTTTAACCCGAAACATCCAGTATCCGACATGATATTACATTCGTTTCAGGGTTAGCTAGTCACCCGATACGGGGAGTCAAATCAAATAGATCTATCTATAATCATTTCCGCTCACATTCGTAATTGCAGGAGTTAGATTCAATGGGGGCATAGTGGGATACCGCTAATTAGAACAAAACGGGAATCATGCTAAAATGTACACTTGCGTCCATATTTGTAAAACATGCATTTATGTTTTTACCCAAAAACTTGTATTTAATAATTTGTAAAAACATGGGGCTATGAACTCACCTCGAAGTGGAGTTAAACTGTAACAAAATTGACCAAGTAAAAATGCGGTCACGCCTAACGCCCGGAAATGCTCAAACCTAGTTAATATAGGTTGAAGTGTATTCAAGTACGTTGTCGAACAACAACTGTATATAATCCATTTTTTAAGTTATCATCGTACTATCGTTGAGCTATTCATAATTTTAGCGGTCATGAATGTCGTTGACGAGGAGTTAGGGACACTTTAAATCGTTAATCCAACAAACTCGCTCAATACTCATTCGAAGATGAGAAGCCTCATTATGAAATTCCCTAGTAATTATATCACTTCGTAACTAATAACATTATATTCTATAAAGCTATTTCACCATCTAATTGTTTAAGTTGAAATCGTAATTATAAGTAAAAAGTTTCATATTACGCCTTTTAGTAAAAATGAATAACTTTGTGTTTTTAAGCCCGTTTCTCGCGTTTCTACAGATATAAAATCATTTTTATACTTTTAATTAACGTAAAACCCGTGTTAGCCCGTATTTATTCTTTAAGTTTGTTTTTTAGCGATTCTTTCGAACACGTTTCTCGTAATTGATAAGTTTTATCATAGTATTGAAGTTTACAAAAGTATAAAGTTTTCTGCTTTGAATTGGTAATTTTTATTAAATTTGTTTTTTCTAAAGTATTTAGCGTCGTAAAACTGGAACTAGAGTATATTCTCGTAATTAATCGTTTTTCGAGTTTCCTTTATCATTTTAGATCATTATGAGATGTACTATCTTGTTAAAAATGAAACCCCACTATTTGGATTTCGAATCCAAACAGCCCTTTATGTACCTTATATATACTTATATTTTTTACTTTATATATATACTTTTCCTCCTTATCATATTTTACACAAATATTTATTCCTATTCCTTTATAATTATATTATGACTTATGTCTTATTTATAATATAATGTAAGGTTCATAATTTTTGTCCTTAGTATACGGATTCATAAGTTATTTCTTCACATAAAAATCATACTTTCTTAAATTAATTGGAATCACTAGTTTACACTCTAAAACTTTTTCCACTTTATAACTAACTGCTAAACATACTTATATTTGTCATTTATTCCGATTGATATTAATTAATTACCATACTCACTATGAAAAGGTGTTAAAAATCATAATCATAAGTAAGTTATCATTTTAACATGTTTAAAACCCTAATTTGGTGATTTAGTTATATAGAACATGTAAAATATAAAGATGTTCAAAGTGAAACAGGTACATAAAGGTTTATATATAACCTTGTAGTGATGTATGATGATGATCAATTCAACCCAAACCCTTGGTTAGATCAAAAATCCAAGCTTGCAAGAAATGAAACCCTAGATTAGGTTTAAAAACCCTAATCTTTCTTCTTTGCTTCAACACTTGTAAATGGTTATCCAACACTTCAAATCACCTTGAAGTATCTTAGATATGATGTGAGAGTACTTGTGTGATCTTAGAAAATCAAAGTATGGATTTGTTTGTGTGGCTATTTTGAGCCGTGAGCTTAAGAGAGACAAGAGAAAGGTTTTTGTGATTTTTGGTTAAGTGTTTATGAAAGTAAGAGTGAGTGCATGCTATTTATAGTGCTTAGGAGATATTATCAAGCCTCAAGTGCATGTGCTAGGGATAAGAAAGAGAGGTGGCACTTAGGAAGGCACAAGGAAACCAAGAGGTGAAATATCTAGATATTTAGGGCCTTAGTCACCAACTTGGTGACTCCTTGGTTCTATCCTTCAAAAATTCGGCCACATATACATATATGTTGTTTAATTGTTATTTTGTGTATTGGGTATAATCGTGGGTATTCGTTTAAGCGTAGTTAGGTTTTGGTGCTTCCGGAAATGCCGAAACGCATTTTATCGCGAAACGTAAGCATTTTACGTAACCAATAAAAATAAGATGAACAAAGTTGATAATTATCCTTATAATAATCATTTAACACTTGTTTAATGTAAACATTTAATTGGTTTATGCGTTCTACATTGGTTTGATCTATTTTTGTTTACAGAATTTAGCTTAAACGATTTGATTTTAAGAGCAAACGCAGTTTATAATTTAATGTAAAACCATAAAAATAAATTGTGAATTACATAATGTCATAAAATGACCTAAAACACGAGGTGTTATAGTCTTCCCCCATTAAACGAGCCTTGTTCTCAAGTTATTCAACGGCACTTGACGACGGTTGTAGTCTTGGTGAAGAGGTGTGGATATTTCTCACTGAATTGATCTTCACGTTCCCACGTAAATCAGGACGCTAGAGTTCCATCTACCTTGGACACAATTGGGACACGGTCTGCCTCAATTTTGTTTAACTTCGCGATCTTGATTTCTACAGGCTCTTCAATAATATGAAGTTGTCATCCACCTTGGGAGTCCTTCTAACGGAACGATAATGGTTGTCAGTATTATCATTTCTTCATGTTTGATACATGAAACGTATTGTGGACCCTGCTCAGCTCTTGAGAAGCTCAGGTTGTAAGCAACGGCTCTTACTTTGTCAAACCTTGAAAGGTCGACATATCTGAGGTTTAACTTTCCCGTTGCCAAAATGTAACGACCCCCTTTCCAAGGTGAAACCTTTAGCATAAATTTCTCTCCAACTTAAAAACTCCATTGGTTTACGCGTTAAATCGGCGTAGCTCTTTTTGCTCGGACTCCTCGGCGGTTTGAATCCTTTGGGTTTCTGGGATCTGGTGCATCCTCTCCGTTGATTCTTGCATTAATTCTGGACAGTGAGTTGAATTGTCCAACCTGGCCCAACACTCGGTTGGTGTGACGGGACACTTTCGACGTAAAGTGCTTAAAACGGGTGCAGCCTTAATGCTAGCTTGATACTGATTGTATGAAAACTCGGACCAATGGTTAAATGTTATAACCCAACCATTTCCAAAGTCGAAGTTACCCAAGCAGTAGATATCCTCGGAGTTTGGATGGTTCTCTCGCTTTGGCGTCGGTTTTAGGTATGATATGCAATACTCATATCCAAACTTAGTACAACAAAGACTTCTAAAAGTGACTTCTAGAAATTTGATGAGAACGAGGGGTCCACGATCACGAGATAATTGAGGACTGGTATTCCATGTTCGTGACTACCTCCTTTAGGTAACATTCTTGCCAGTTTATCAAGGATGTTTCCATCATTGGCATAAAAATGGCAGACTTTTGTATTTCGGTAACGATCACCCACATAGTGTCATAACCCTGTGAGATTAGGAAGCTTATGTGGACAAAATCAATCATGATATTGTCCCACTTCTATTGAGGTATCTCGGGTTGTACTAACAAACCCGATGGTCTCTTGTGTTCGGCCTTGACCTTAGCACAGGTCAAACATTTGCTAACATAGGTAGCGATGTTGGCTTTCATTATATATTGGGCCACCAATTAGCTCTGCTTTATATTCCTGGTTCATCTTGTCAGAACGGATGAATAGAGTATTTAGGACTTGTGGGACTCGTGCATGATCACAGTCCTTAAGTCGTCATAACATGGTAACCAACTCCTGCCATTTAAGCACAGAGTTCCATCCGCGCGGGGTTACCAACTATTTCCGTTTATGTTTTATCGGATCTTTTGCAATTCTCACCAACATACTCACAATCTTCGCTTTTGATGTTCTTTGGTTTTCGTGCTTCAGTCTGGCTTTCAGGATTTGTTTAGGAGATTTTTTTCCAAGGCCATTAGTTCATGACTAAGGTCGAACTCTTTTTGGTGGTTATGTTCCTTCCGGCGCTCAGAGCATCAGCAACCACATTCGCCCTTCCTGGGTTTATAACGAATTTCGCAATGTAATCATCAGCAAACTCCAACCAGCGACGATTGCCTTCAATATTTATTTCCTTTGATCAAGAATGTGTTGTAAAACTTTTTGTGATCAGTGAAAACACCGTTGTGCATTGGTTCGTACAGATAGTTGCTCCAAATTTTTAGAGCAACATACTGCCCAAGTTCAATCATGAGTCGTATAGTTCTTTTCATGAATTTTTTAAACTGGCGTGATGCATAAGAAATCAGCTTTTCTCTTTTGCATCAACACATCGCCCATACCTTCTTTGTAGATCGCTAGTATACGATGAAATCTTCGCTTCCCTCAGGTAAGGCCTAGGATTTCGGTGCACTGCACAGTTCTGCTACAACAGTTGAAAAGTGCTTCTTTTTTATCGCCCCAATTCAAACTTGACACCTTTCTGGGGTAAGTTTGGTCATTGCCCTGGCGATCTTTGAAAAAACCCTTTGATGAATCTTCTTTAATAGCCGGCAGGCCCAAAAATTGGCGAATCTTGGTGGTGTTTTCGGAGACGCCCAATCTTTGATTAGATTCAATCTTGGGAGGGTCAACGTGAATACTCGACAGTCAATTCATGGGGAATGAGGAATTGTACCCTGGAAATCTGAATTCACATTGGAGACTTGGCGTACACTCTTCCTTCTTAAGCATTCTTCAAGATTGCTAAGGGGTTCTTTCATGTTCATTCTTACGTTTTGGAGTTAGATCAAAATGTCATCGATGAAGACAATTACACAACTTGTCCTCGATCCGGTTTACACCACCTGGTTCATAAGGTCCATGAACACGGGCCGGTTGCATTAGTAAGCTAAAGACAATGACTTGGATGGAAATTTTAGTGACCGTATCGATGTCCTGGGAATGCAGTTTTGGAATGTTCTTCTTCTCGACTTTCAACTGGTGTTACTGGACCTTAGAGGATCTTTGAATAAATACTGACCTTTAGCTGGTCGAATAGGTCATCAATACTGTGATGTGGGTAGCGGGTTCCTTCAATTTTGTAGTTTGTTCAATTCCTGTATCGTTGCACATCCGAAAAGACCAATCTTTCTTCTTTACAAACAGAACCGGAGCTCACCAAGGAGAGGAACTTGTCTTATAAAGCTTTGTCCGTAAGTTCCTGTAGTGGCTTCTGCTAGTTCCTTCATTTCGGACGGTGCTAATATATGGGGAGGGCTATAGGTGTAGCACCAGGTACCAATCAATTCGAAACTACACTTGGCGAGAGGGTGGTATACGGGCAAGTCCTCAGGAAAGACTTCAGGATAATTCTTGAAAACTGGACATCTTTCTAAGTTGTTTTTATCTTGATTGTCTTCGTCTTTGGTTTGCTGGTGATGTTTGCTAAGAATACGTGACATCTTGTTAAATACTCTTGAGCCTTGTACATGTGTATGTTTAATCGGCGGTCCGTGTTTTTTGCTGCTTCCGTCACCCTTCGAACGATTAAATTTGTCTCCAAAAGGATTTACGAACGGATCTTTTCCGCTCCGACAATAACGGCACTGGTATACTTTGCCAAACCAATCCTTACCAATTATTACGCAAAACTACCTGTTACGGGCTTAGGTCTATGTGAAAGGCATGATGTTAAGTGGTTTACCGTACAACCCCGGAATAATTTGTGTTTTAAATCCAAAACTATTCGCACGTCGTTCTAGTTGACATTATAATCATGATCTAATGCAGTCGGGATGTGAAGTGATTAACAATTCGAGAGTAAAATGCCAGTGTTACTCAAAAACTCCTATCGGCACCCGCACAGGTATCAAATTAAAAATAGTGCATATCGGTTGTTTAGGAGAAACGTACCTGTGACGAATGGTTTGTCCGGGTTTTGCCCCTGCATTGCCAGGCTATACATTTTGCCTGAGATTTGGTATTTCCAGCCTGATTCCCTAGTTGTGTTTGTTCTTCCATTATGGCAATCTTCTTGAAATGCCCTGGCACACATTTAAACAAAGCCCTCTAATTAGCCACTGGTTGTACATTTAGGGGATTCTTGCGTCACGACCTAAAAGACATATCGGATTACACTTGTGGCATTTGGGTGACAAAGGACATCATGGTGATAGTTCGTTTGAACATAGAGGTTAGGCCTTGTATGGTTCTACTGTCATTCATTTCCTGCGGATAAAGCTCTTCCAGTTGTTTGGTCTCTGGTTTGGATGCTGAATTTGGTTGTTCCTGGCGGTGCATCAGGACTTTCTTTTGTTGTAGCCTCAGACCAAGTGTTGATTTTTTGTCCTGAGTTCTTAGTGGCGAACTCAACTGCGCATCCTGCATAGTTTTTGGCTTAGTTCTGCCTTTACATGCCATGATGATGTCGGCAAGCACCGAACCTATTTCTCAATTGGTCTATTTCTTCGGAACAAATTCCTCGATCGAATTTAGTGCCGTTTTGGAAACTTGGCTATAGGTTTACCACATCGTTATCATTTACCTTCAATATTCTACATTTCCGAAACTCAGTTTCTTAATTTCACCCTTGGGAATATTTTTCTTTCATATCTTTTTCAGAGTCCTCTATGGCTTTGCTATGGGCAGCTTCAGGAGTAGTGGTCTTAACATGGGAGTTCCACCATGTAAGGATCATTTCCTTGCAGGGTACATGTAGCAAACTTGACCTGGCATGCTACTGTTGCAGTTGCCATATGCTGTAAAACGGACTCCTTCTTTTCGAACCAACTGAGTGAGTCCGTCAACTCCCTCAGTTGCCTGGAAGTTCAAGGGTGGCATTTTAGGAAGTATGGGTAGGCTGCATTCACGAGCAATCTACACAAGGCTTCTGACACCCGTTCCAGTTATGGCTATAATAGCCATTTCTGGTTTGCATCACGTGCTGCCAGCCTGCTGCAGTAACGCCTTCGTTAATCATTGCCTGAATTTGGGCATTGGTGAAGATGTAGTGGTAGAGTTGTCTGTGATGGTGTTGGTTGTTGCAATCTGGGTTTAACCTCGTGATCCTTTCTTTGGTGCCTTTTTTTTAAATCAATAGAAACATATTTACCCCCGTTAGATTCATAAAATCGTAATATGACATAAATATTCACATTAAATAAAACAAGATCCATACACACAGTGTATGTCACAATTGTTATTGAAATTAATCGTGTATAACCCAAATCGACATTTATTTAATATAAATTCAATTTATAGATATTGTAACCTCCCATTTCATCTATATACTTGGATAATCCATACATGTCGGTTCAGATACAAAATGAGTACTACATTAGGTTACAAGACAAAAGGGAACAAACCTAAAGCCATACTAGCCAGGGATATTACTGTAACACTTAGTTCCTGTAACAAGGTATATAATTACCTGAACAAAAGACCTATTCTGGGTAGCTAAACTAAAACCAAAAGATCTATAAGTATGCTAGCTAGGAATTAAACCATAATACTTAACAGGATGCATAGCTTAGTACAACATAACCCAAATCTAGGAACTGCTACCAGCCTCTCCTGGTTGCCATCAAGCTGATGCCGGGACCTTTTGCGGGTACCAAGCTGACTATGTAGCTCGACCATTTGTGTCTGTAAGTCCTTTCAGCAACTTAAGGTCTAGTCACTGAACTGTCTCTTGTGGGTCTGATGCCAACAACTTTGTATCACCCTCTGTCTCCTGTGATCTGCTGACTGTAACTCTGAAATCAATGCACTCTGTGCCACTACCGTAGTACGTAATGACATAACATCTAAACGTGCATAGTCGCTAGCATCCATGGATAGTCCCCAAGTCTCACGAGCCATCTTAGCCTCTCTCTCTATCATTACTGCTAAACGACGATGAACAGGCCTATCCCTATACAACATGTTGACTCGGCCTCTCAGTTAAGATCGGTCATCTTGAGCATCCTCCATAATACCATACATGCTGGTAGTCTCCTCCTCAACAAATTCTGTAGCAATATCGGGAAACCCTTGAATTGGGCCCCCTCACGTTGGTCGTTGCATGCAATCTCATCGATGGCTCCTACCAGATCATCCCATGTATCCGTAATGCCATAGTCTAACTCCTTAGACGTCGTAATTAGGAGGGACACTCCAACCATATCGAAAAATCCATAAAGGTCCTCCCTCGCTATGGTAGGTCTATCCTACCTAGCAGCACCGGCTACTGAACTCTCCCCGACCTCACAACTAGGGGTGGGAGAAGCAAAATGCACCCTCTTCCGAAGAGGTAAACAACTCTCAGGAATCTCAATATGAGTAGGGCTATTGGGTGGTGTGGTTGATTGGTATTGGGCTTAATTGAGATGTAGTGGAGGTAAGTGGTGATGGTGGTGGGGTAGTTAGGGAAGAAGTGTTTCGACTATTCCCTGGAGGAAAGTTTAGTGATATGGATGGCTCATCCCGGTAGATACCTAGCGGTCTATCCGGTGTTACAGGTTGGACAGGAGGTTGGCCAAGAGCTGGGTGCTCCTCCTCTCATCATCCTCGTCTCGTCTTATCATCATCTTCATCCTTTATTCCCATCAGCAGGGTAGTCCGTGGACTCCTCTGTTGGGATCCTCATCGTCTTCCTCCGGCTCCTCCTTGGATCAAAACTCAGGAACTATAATCCTGGTATTCTGCAGTGGGGAGTTAGCAGAGAGGTAGTGGACCTTGCTCTCGGGGCCAGGTAGTATCGGGCGGATGGTGGAACCTCGGGGCTGGTATGTAGTCAGGCGAGGGGGGAACCTAGGGCCAGGTATGTAGTCAGGGCGATGGTGCGCACCTTCATACGCAGCATTATGTAAGCATAGGGTCTTAGGGCATCATGGGTGGTCCATTGAATTCTGGTGTGAACCAATGTCTGATCCTGTCCTCAACTGGAAAGGTACTATTGTGTATGTAATGTCGAATGGTATAATTGACATGAATAATATCTGAAATCAAAATTAGATTATATAAGTATGTTAATATTTAGACTTTTATATTGTTATACGAATATACATTTATATTATAACATGTTATACTATCATGATATCAATCATGCATGGATCTCCGCTACGGACTTAAATGCACAATTAATGTTATGTATGTCCCGTTGAAAACACTTTGTATGAATGCAATGTTTTGAAAAACGGTTATAGTCCAGCAAAAAACATTTGACCTGGTTCTCGATAACCTTGGGCTCTTGATACTAATTGTTACACCCCAAATTGGGTCGCAGCGAATAATGGGTCGGGGCGTGTGTTATTCTTAGATCAACAAACACAAGATAATATAAGAACGACCACAAAGTCATTTAAACCTGATACATTGGATTTAATAAAGTATGTGTTACAAAAGCCCGAAGCTTTACTTGTTTACTTGATATTAATACAAAGATTTCCAGCCCATAACAGATACACAAAATGTAATGCGACTCTAAATCTTTAATGGCATGGACTTCATTAATATAACCACCCAATGTATCCTTCGGCACATCGTGCTTATGACCTCTGGAAAAAAACATTTCATTAAAAATGTCAATCATAAAGTTGGTGAATTTCATTGGTTATGTAAATGTATATGCAGGCGCTAGACTCTTCCCGTGATAATGCACAGATGCAGAATTAAAAACGTAATTACGTTTTACCTAAAGTATTGACACCAAGCTCGATAATTAAATACAATATATAAATATTGCCTACATTGCCCGTGTGATTGTTCAACCCGTAACAATAAGTATCGACATGAGATACGTTCGTTTCCAGCAAGTGATAGCTAGTCACCCGACGGGGAGGTCAATCCAAATAGTATTATTATAATCCATTCGCGCTCACATTCCTGTAATTGACAGTTCATGATTCATGGGTATAGTGGTATAGCTACTTAGGCAAAACGGATTCCATGTTAAAAATGTTAAACTTGATGTACCAATTTTGTAAAAATGCCATTGTTTATCACCCCAAAAACTTGTAATTTAATATTTGTAAAAACTTGGGGCTATGAATCACTTGAGTGAGTAAACTGATAACAACATCAACCCAAGTAAACAGGCGTCACGCTAACGCCGAAATGCAACCTAGTTAAGATAGGCGATCAGTATCTCAAGTAAGTTAGTCTACCAACAACTGTATATATCCTATATAGTTTCATCGTACTATCGTTCGGGCTATATAATTAAGAAGTCATGATCATGACGTGACGAGGCGTTAAGACTCTTTAAATCTATATCCCAACAACTGTCAATACGCCATCCGAAGAAGCCTCATTATTGAAATTCCCTTGTTATTCATGCACTTCGTAACTAATAACATATATATTCTATATAGCTATATCACCATCTAATCATGTAAGTGAAATCGTAATTATAAAGTAAAAACGTTTATAATTACGCCTTTAGTAAAAATGGCATAACTTTATCGTTTGAAGTCCGTTTCTCGCGTTTCTTACGCCCACGCTTTCGTATTAAGACGAGTGATCATAAAATCACATTTTTAGGTTTTTGAGATTCTATGATGAATAGTGTTTTACTGTTCATAACAGCTATAAAATCTTTTTTATACTTTTAATTAACGTAAAACCCGTTTTAGTCATATCTTATTTGTTATAGCTCCGTTTTTAACGATTCTTTCGAACACGTTCTCGTAATTGAAAGTTTTATCATATTATTGATGTTTACAAAGTATAAGTTTCTGCCATGAATAGTAACTTTTTATAAAATTTGTTTTATAAAGTATTTAGCGTCGTAAACTCGTAACTAGTGTATCTTCTTTGTTATTAATCCGTTTTTCGAGTTTCTTATCATTTTGGAATCCTTATGAGATGTAATATCTTTATAAAACATAATATGGCTGCTTCCAAAATTGAACCAAAACAGAAAGTTTGAGGTTTTGTGATTTAGACATGTTTTAAGCTTGATTTTTATACCATTAAGCTTCAACACCTTATTACAACTACTTCACAATATTTCTATCTTATGTTTTACATATATAAAGTCCATTAGATCATATTTTACACAAGTGTGTTCAAGATAACAAGTTTAACTACCATTTTCACTTGTGACTCATAAGTTAACATTAGAAACCCTAATTTGTACATATACATGTTTATACTTACTTAAACTAACATTCTAACATACTTATACTTTTCATTAGTCCTATGATATTACTAATACTATATCATATTAAAAGGTGTAAAAATCATAAGCATAAGTAAGTTTTATCATTTAACATGTTAAAACCCTAATTAGTGATTTAGTTATATAGAACATGTAAACAATAAAGATTATCAAAGTGAAAGACATAATGTTAATATATAACCTTGTATGATGTATGATGAAGATCAATTCAACCAACCCTTGGATAGATCAAAAAGCAAGCTTGCAAGAAATGAAACTAGATTAGTTAAAAAACCCTAAATCTTTCCTTTTTCTGCTCATCACATGTAAATGATTTATCCAACTCACTTCAAATCACCTTAAGTATCTAGAATATGGAAGTGAGAGTACTTGTGTGATATTAGAAAATCAAAGTATGGATTTGTTTGTGTGGCTATTTTGAGCCGTGAGCTTAAGAGAGACAAGAGAAAGGTTTTTGTGATTTTTTTTGTTAAGTGTTTATGAAAGTAAGAGTGAGTGCATGCTATTTATAGTGGCTTAAGATATTATCAAGCCTCAAGTGCATGTGCCTAGGGGATAGAAAGAATGTGGCATTTTAGGAAGGACCAAGGAAACCAAGAGGTGAAATATCTATTTATTTAGGCCTTAGTCACACACTGTGGTGACTCCTGGTTCATCCTTCAAAAATTCGGCCACATATACATATATATGATGTTATATTGATTATTTTGTGTATTGGGTATAATCGTGGGTATTCGTTTAAGCGTAGTTAGGTTTTGGTGCTTCCGGAAATGCCGAAACGCATTTTATCGCGAGACGTAAGCATTTTACGTAACCAATAAAAATAAGATGAACAAAGTTGATAATTATCCTTATAATAATCATTTAACACTTGCTTGATGTAAACGTTTAATCGTTTAATGCCCGTTTACATTGAATGATCATTTTTAGTTTACGCGATTTAGCTTAACGATTACGATTTAAGAGCAAACGCGTAAAATCCTAAAAATAAATTATGAATTACAAAATGTCATACAATGACCTAAAACACGAGGTGTTATATGCACTGTTACCCTTCCATCTTGAATAGTGGCATGGTTTCTTGGATTCAATGAAGTTCTATGTTGATTATTGGTTGAGGGGAACCTTGAGGAAGCTACAACTGTTAGAAAAGCCATTGCCTTGTTGAGACAAGCAATTGGATCATCTCCTGGAGAGAATACTAGTACAACAAAACCTGAGTCCACAAGAGGTGACTCAGTCATCGGTTTTGTAGTAACTTGAGGTGATTGATACGCAATTTGTTGAACATATGAGGTTTGATGATTCATTTAAGACTGATATGGATATGATGGTGGAACGGATGAATGATTGAATTGAGGTTGTGATGAATAAGTAGATGAGTAATGTTGAGTGGGATAAATTGGTCCATATTGAGATGGTGGAAACTGTTGTTGAAACTGAGGATTGTTGTATGAAGACTGATAAGTGTTGAAGTAAGGTGATGTCATATGTTGATTTGCAACCCAATGCAAGTGGATCTTGATTGCGTTCACGCAGAAGACAGACTTCATTTGCATGGAGTTCGTGTTGTTCAATATATGCATGAAGCTGATCAAAGTTGGTAGTATGCAACTTTTTTACAAGCTTGACATCAGTCATAAACTTACTCTATTCAGGTGGAAGACTGTTTAAGAACTTGGTATTAACTTGAAATTGCTCCATTTTCATGTTGTAGATGTTCATGTCATTAATCAACTAAGTGAATCTCAAGTAATACTTATGAAGTGATTCCCCCTTGACGTGAGTAAACTTATCAAATGCATCATACAATGTACACTCTCTTTCCTGCTTAGTCAAAGAGGTACCTTGCATCAGTAATTGAACTCTCTCCTGTAAATCCTTGGAAACTCTGTGATGATTCATAAGTGAATAGATATAAGATGGTAGACCTTGAAGAATGATATTAGTTACCTTCATATCACAATCAACTTGAATTTTCTCAGCAGCAGATAATTCAACATATTTCTTTGTTCTGGTCACCCCATTCTCTTTAACAGAAGGCCAAATGAGTGGACCGTTTTCAACTGATTCAAGTATCATTCTTCCATGCTCTCTGTTTTGCATGTATAATTCCATTCTACTTTTCCAAGAATCATATAGGTCCTTGTCCAACATAGGTGGACGATTGTCAGCACCGGAGAGTATCATGTACTCCGCAGGAGTATTCTTTTGTCCAAGTGGAATAATTGAATCTATTTTAATGTGATAAGATAAAAGATGATCGTACAATGATTGGAGGTTGTTGTGTTAAAGTGAGGTTTGATTAATAAAATTGAGTCTTTAGAATACACGAGATTTTACAATTCTTGATAAAACCAGAAAATCAAGTTTTCACGGGATTTTACAAATCAAAGAATAACCGTATAATTCACCTAATGAAAGTGTATAGTTCTTCCAAGTAAAGCGTATTACTCACCCAAGCAAATTATGTATAAATCGCCTTAAGGAACAACGTATAAATCGCCCTTGGAAATAAACGTATAAATCACCTGTTGAAAAACACGTATAAATCGCTTGTTGAAAAATCGCGTATTAACCGCCTGTGGGAAATACGTATAAATCGGTTGTAGGAAAAATACGTATAAATCGCCTGTTGAAAAATACGTATAAATCGCCTGTTGAAAAAACATGTATAAATCGCCTGTGGGAAAAACACGTATAAATCGCCTTTGGAAGCTACGTATAATTCGCCTTAAGTAAATACGTATAAATCGCCTGAACAGAAACACGTATAAATCGCCTGACCAAAAATACGTATAATTCGCCTGACAAAGAAACACGTATAATTCGCCCTTACGTATAATTTGCCCAATACACTTTGAAACTCAAAAATCAAAAATCTTAAAAAGACTCACTTTTTGACGTTTTTACCTGATTTTTCTTATACTTCTTACCTATCTAAGACTATTAAAACCTTAAAAACACAAACTTTAACGTTTTTGACCCAAAAAGACTAAAAAAGTTGAAGTTTTTGATGGGTTTTCAAAGATTTTCTTGTACTTCTAGCCTATACTAAGATAATTAAAGAAGAAAGTTTAAAGCTTTATGGTTTTTAAACCCTCAAAAAATGAAAATCTTTTGATAGGTTCGAACCAAGAACACGAACCAAAAGAGTAGACAAAATGCACACAAAACCTTTACAAACACCTCATGGCTCTTGATACCAATTGTAGAATATCTTAACACATATAGTATGGAATTCGTTTAGGGGTTTAGTGAGAGAAAGATGTGGTTGGATGAACACTTGGAGAGAGAGAAACAAAGAAAGAAAAATTAGATTACTATGTGAGAAAATAAACAACCAACACCCTCTCCATATGTGGAGAGGGTATAAATACATCAAGCTATAACCAGCCATGGGCTTAGTTATGGGATTTCCATGTGTCTTTGGCCCGGTTAGCTTACAACATTACATATGATTAATCTACGAGCTACGACTATCTATATTGGAAGTGATCGATACTTTTCGTATTCCTAACAAAAAGTATAGTAATGTACTTGTGCCCGAGGTTAAAAGCAAGCAATGTTTCTCACCCCAAAAGTTGTAAAGACTTTCTAAATAAGTAAAACGTAGGGCTATAAACTCACCTTAAGTAAGACAATGAGTAGAGAAATAATCCACGAACGTAAAACGTACACGAACGAATCCTAACCGCGACCTAAATATATTACGCGCTTTAGTAACAATTGAAGGACACAAAATGTTGGAATAAACCGTTTTAGAAATCCCGATCATCAATGATGTCTAATTATATCCACTACATTTATTTTTTGCCTAAAAACGCTAATGACCTTAAAATCTAGTTTCCACTTTTATTACATCAATATGTACTTTTCGTCTAATATTAAGTTTTCATTTAAAAAAAACTACTTAACGATCTCTAAATAATACCTTAAGTAAGTTTCTAAAGCGACCTACTAATATATACATGTCCCTATAATATTCGCTAAATTTTTTATACCCCAAACTTACCCGAAAACGCTTGAAAACCTAAATTTATTTTTCAATCAGCTTTATTTTAGTAAAATAAAATTCAGATTTTGTCCGACTTCGAAAGAGCATAACTCTTTCGTTAAAAACATTCACGACTCCACTGAAAGCTATGTTTGAAGAAAAAATCGTTCTCTACAAGTTTTCCTTATACATTTTAGCTAATTCGGAACCGAAATGTGTCAAAACACACTTTAAGATTCGGACATATTTAACCAAAAACAGTTTGAGATGTCAAAAACTATAATTTTTCGTCAAACTTAAAACGGTCATAACTTCTTTGTTATAAGGCGGATTTTCACGTTCTTAATATCAAAAGTTGCATAAAAAGATACACTAACATAATCTTAGTGTTTTAGCTTCTCAAAACGTTTTTAAACATATCTTAACCCATGAATTCATTTTGGACAACAAACTTTTTATAACCAAAAGTCAACCAAAATCCATCACAACTTCTCCAATACTCCTAATCTACCCAAAACTCCTTTACTAGCGTCTCAACCAACAAATACACATCTAAACTAGCCTAATCCCAACCCCAAACTCGCCAAACATCACTTTTATCCCTTAACATTATGCTAATATCCTAAAAGTACAAGAAAACTAAATAAGAAAAGTTGGGAACTTGAAAATAAATTGTACAACCTTGTTTATTTGTATGTTTTATTTATAAAAAATGGTTACAAACACGGATGGTATTGTTTTTGAGAAGAAAAGAAGATGGTGAATGAACGCATATTCTAAAAGTTTATACAAACGAAAGAGATGATAAGTCTTACAAGTTGTGAAGAGATGGAAAGAAAATGATGAATCTTTAACCCAAACGAATGTGAATATAACCCGAACCAATATAAGAATGACCCAAATAAACTCTAGAATGAACCACGATCAACCAACTAGTAAAAAATCTTGAACCAAGAAGCAAAAACACCAAGAGTATGTTTGTTGATGATGGTGTCGAACCAAGAGAGGAAGAAGGAGAGGAGAGAAATATTTTTGGTGTGTGTATTTTAGTGTGAGGAAAAATGAGAAATGAAATGAGGTGAAATGGGAGGTTAAATGGATCTAGACAAGGGTCTAGATCCTTCCTCCTAGAATCCTTTTTGGATAAAAGTTCAAATCTAGGGAGGGACATAAAGGAGGGATAAGGATGGAGTGTGTATGGGATTAGGAGACAAGCTTGCTAAAAATGTGGAGCTGTGTTGGTGTAGAGGGGGGGGGGGGACGTATGAGGCTAAAGGGAGAAACCAAATGGTTTTAAATTTTTAATTTTATACAAGGTGGTGATTATTTGGGTGATTAGTTATGCATTGCATGTACAAGTGGCAAATAAAAATTCTCGCATTTACGTAACTTACGAAATTTAAATCGCTAAACACAGACAATAAAATTTTCATGAAATTATGCCAGATAAGTCGAAACGTGTTAGGCGTAAGAAGACTACGCTTATTCAAAAGCCGAAACGCGTCCAAATGATGTTTTTCAGTTATACGCGAGACAACTTCTCGGTTTTCTGTCAAATTTAACACGTAACTTGTAAAAGTCAAAGTATGGCACGTAATTTGTAAATTATTAACCTGTGAAAGTTTGGAGTGTTATAGTCTTTCCCCTTTAAGAGAGATTTGTCCCCAAAGCTCAAGTCGTGGTATTTGCTGATGGTACATGGTCAGAAAACAAATGTGGATATTTCTTCTGGAATGCGACTTTGTTTCAGACGTTTGACCTCCCGGTCTATGATTTCAACGAGTTCCTCGACAAAATAAAGCTTGTCGTTAATTTGGATCTCATCCAACAGAATAACAAATGTCTCGTCAGTCAGACACTTCTTCAGATTTGACACATAAAAGGTGCTATGAACTCTTCTTAGCTGTTTCGAGAGTTCGAGTCGATAAGTAACAGTTCCAACCTTTGCTAAAATCTTGAAAGGTCCAATGTACCGCAATGACACTTTCAACATGACCATGTCTCCAACTTGAAACTCAAGGGGTTTGCACATCGTATCAGCGTAACTCTTTTGACGATCACGATCGGCTTGAATTGGAATCTTAATTTGAATAATCTTCTCAGTTGTTTCATGGATGATCTCTGGACGAGTGAGTTGGCTATCTCCAACCCCAGTCCAGCAGAAGGGTGATCGGCATTTACGACCGTATAATGCCTTAAACGGTGCAGCCTTAATGCTCATGTGATAACTATTATTGTATGAAAATTCCACTAGAGCTAGCTATCTATCCCATCCCTTTCCAAAACCGATCACACAGACATGTAGCATATCTTCTAACGTCTGAATGGTTCTTTTACTCTAACCATTAGTTTATGGATGATAAGCAATACTTATATCCAACTGAGTACCCAATGCTTTCTGAAGCGACTGCCAGAAATGATATGTAAATCTACAGTCTCTATTAGAGATGATCAAAACCGGCGCTTCATGCCTCGAGACTACTTCTTTCAAGTATAGTCTCGTTAGTCTCTCCATCAAATCTGTTTCCTTCATTGGCAGGAAATGTGCAGATTTAGTGAGTTGATCAATGATAACCCAAATTGTATCATGACCACTTGACATCTTTGGCAGTTTAGTGATAAAATCCATTGTAATCCTTTCCCACTTCCATTGTGGAATTTCAGGTTGTACTAGTAAACCGGATGGCTTCTAGTGTTTATCCTTAACCTTTGCACACGTGACTGTGTCATTGTGTGCAGGTAATTTATTTATGTTTTCAAGTTTTAAATTTATATTTTGCCGACTTTACCTAAAACAACACTTTAACGGTAAGTGTATCTGATCAGATAGAGTTTCGTGGTAATTAGGGTGTCGATCACTAAGAGAGAGAACTAATCTTTTATTTTATCAATATTTTGTTTAACTAAACTAACTTAATTTAAACTATGTTAATTCAATCCTATGCTAAACCTATGCTAAACCCATGTTAATCCTAATTCTAACAGATAAAGGGGGGTTTTCAGCCTAAGAGACTGACACAGGTTTTATGGTAACTTAGATCAATTTAAGACACAATAACACACGCAAGCAGATAGACAAACGATAGAAGAGCGGTTTAGCCAAATATAAGAAAACTATATTAACCATGATTAATCCAATTAAAACATTGATTTGTTTATTTAATGCAATGAGTGCTTATCTCAAGGCGGCATATCATTCCAAGATTTAGGCGAGACTTCTTCCTAAAACCTAGATACGTAGCATTCTGTCACAATTAAATGCATCTGCATAAAGCATCCTATTTGCTGATTATAATCTATCTTAGGTGATGAATAATGGTGATCTTATTAAACCCTGGCTCATAAAGACTTTACCCACTTACTGCTTAATGGCAATTTATATTCTAGTAGTCCACTGTCCGAGCCTTTACCCAAAGAATCAATACGTTATTTGTTGATCCTAGGTTACCTGCTAGTCTAACTTGTTCACATATCCCAAAGGTAAAAATAGGGCATTAATTGTGGTCCTATTGATCTAGATATACAAATCACTATATGGAGAGCCATCCCAGCATCTAGCTAACTTAGTTGGTATCACTAGATCCAACTGAATGATAGGTCGCATACAAAAGCACATAAACAAGTATAAATTGATAAACATAAACAAGCAATCAACGATAAATTAAGCATTCGATATAAACAAACCAAACATTTAAATCTTTATAATTATGGCTAATACCCAAGGATATTAGCCCTTAATCATTGTAATCAATACAAAATTAATAATCAAACCAAGGTAAACTAACCGAGTTAAACGAATGATACCAAAAATCAAATGATTACAAGAGTATAGGAGATTACAAGGTGTTTCCTATGGAATTAATAGCTTTGCTTGACCTCTTATGCTATTCTTTTCTTCTAAAAATCGACTTTTGTGGTTAAGGTATCAAAAATATGATCAAGCACACTGAAAACCTGTTTTTAGATTTTCTATTTATAATGTCGGGAATTTAGTCGATACGGCGTATCGAGATAGATAGATACGGCGTATCGGGGGTTTCTTAGAGTAGGGACCACGCTCGATATCTTCCAGAATATTTTATTACTTTATATTGAATACGGCTTATAGAAGTCTCCTGGATACGGTGTATTGGACTTTATATATTTGTGATTTCTTGTGAAGTGCAGGCACAAATACGCCGTATCTTTCTTGATGGATATGGCGTATAGGATGTCAGAACA
>BQNB010080514.1:8678-26148 GCA_026074375.1 Tanacetum coccineum
AGGTTTTCTCCACCCTCTCTCTACACTTTCTCTCTCTATCCTATCTTCACCGCTACCATGGTGGTGGTCGGCAGGTTTTACGATCGGCCACCCGACATCATAATATCACCAATCTAATAAAATAAAGGTTTTTCAGGTTGTATCGGGATAAGGTATCACTTTTAGCGTGTGCGAGCTCCTTAAGAATATAAAGAAGAAGAAGAGATAGATTTGCACCACTATAGCGTGTGCGAGCTCCTTAAGAAGAGAGAAGAGAAGATTAGAGATATTTTGTTCTTTAACTTGATTGATTGATTATAAACTAAAAAATGCAAAAATATTTATTAGACAAAAGTAGAGTAAAACCCTAATAGCTAAATGGGTCATGGGCTCAGGCCTAAGCGTATCAAGCTATTTTGGATATATATACATAATACATCGAGTGTGTAGCAAAAGATGTTTTTTGATACATTATTTGACTGGTGAGAGACTCAAGACTTTGGCATCTAACCGTTAACGCGTTAAGTTCTCACTTTCTTGGGTTGTCGTTGTACGTGCATAACAAATTGAGATCATTAACCTATGCAAACACTACTACAAAAATTAAAAAGTAATCATTGAGAGTGGTGAAATATTGCGAGTTGAAGTGTGAAATATCAGATAGAGGATATGTTGGAAAGTGTAATCATTATGGTTGGGAAACGACATCTATCGGGGGTTGGGCATTTAGTTTTTTCGTACTCAACTTAGTGGGATTGGGTTTACTTTTTGGTAATTAACAACTATCTTTGTAATGATAGTAATATCAGTTGTTTTGAATTCCTTTTATTAATATCTTTCACACTAAAATAGATGAAGTAGGCACGTTTTTCCTAATTAACCTATAGTGGCTATATAAATGATTTGGTTTATAATAAAGAATGCTGAAGCAGTTTAGGTTTTTTAGGCCGTTTCTCAAATTAGACACTTGTTACGTGAACTAAAATAGGTGTTACACGAACTGCACTTGCCTATATTTAAGGCATGGTTTCACATCCTAAAAGAGGCGCGTGTTATGGGGACTCGTGCTATAGGCCTCGCAAAGGTGCGGGGCCGTAACATGCCGCGTTAGCTGCAATGGACAAAGATTTTGTTGGTTTAAAAAAAAAGGCTTGACAAGAAGAGACGTAATGAGGAGTGAAAAAAACCGTATAAGAGTTGCGATAAAGTGTGATGCGTGGGTAGAGGCGGAGGTTCATTGAATTCAATTTCGAAAAAATAGTATTTTTATAAAGAAATTAAAAAGATTACAAGCCAAGAGATAGTTTTTTCTATTTTCTTGACTTTATTCCTTATTATGCGAACACTTTTAGTAAACTCAATAAATTCGAAATATGATAATGAAATGATATAAATTTAATATAAATTTTCATATTTTGTATGTGCCGCTTTAAGTTAACGTCTTAAAAAAACGTTATGACGTCGCCATTGTAGGCTCGTAAAAAAAAACGCGTGAGATAAAAGAGCTCACGGTGGCCATGCCGCCAACGCCTCACACTATTTATAGGGGACCTTGATTTTAAAACCTTGATTAAGGAATTAACTGTATAACCCAACGTCGGTTAATCATTTGAGAATAGACATCTTCCTATAGCCTACTCACTATGCATTAATACCGGCAAGGTGGGAGGCGTATTGGCAAACCCACGTATCTTATGGTCATACATCTAATGACGAGGATGTTTGCCAAAGAAATAAAAGGGCTTTATTGAAGCATATGCGAATTCTATACAATTCCTGAATTTACAAAGAAGATGGACGCATTCCGTGCTATTCAACCAGAGGCGTACAACAAAAGCTAAAGTGAACTCGTGTCGAGAAGATGGACTAGAGCGTATTGGCCCACAACCGTACACAGTATTGTACATAATATAATATGAGTTAGTTTATTACGCCTTTACTGTTAAAGGCATGAAAAGCTGACTAGGAACCTCGTTTACCGCAGAGGAAATTAATTGTCCACCAGTTTTTGACATATTCACTACTTTCTGGAGTAATGTTTTTCCTTCTTTGTCAAACAGAGTATGTGACCTTAAATATTTTTGTTTATTTACATAATACTTGATGAAAATTATGCTATAAAAAAATGTACAATTAAAACTAAATGTCATGCGTTCATACATATGCATCAAATACTAAATAGCACAAACAAAAATATTTAAGGTCAAAGTTGACAAAGAAAGACTTAGAAAAGTCAAAAGTGGGAGCATGAAATTTGGGACGGAGTAGTACCAATTACAAACATGGGTCATTTCGAATCATGTGGTACAACTATGATAATTTAGAACGTCAATAAGTTGCAGGTAAGTTTGAACTATGGGCGCATAAAAATGCTCATGCCTTGATTATATTAAGGCTATTAGGGATTTTAAGGATACTCCTAGGGGTTGATTGTTTTGTGTACCGGTCTTGGAGGGTAATGGGGGACGGTCATTCATTCACGGTTAAAGTGGAATACGAATGGGAAACCCACCCTAAGTGTGTGTGTGTATGGTGTTTATACAATGATGATTCTGAAACACGTAGTTCCAGACATTTTAATAAACACAGTGGGAACAATGTAGCAATACTAAAGGGACGTAGTGGTGTTAATTTAACAACTCTAGGCCAAATTTGTATGCCAAACCCCCAAGTTTATTATCGCACGGCCTAAACTAGTATGTCCTGGCATCTAATTGGTGTGGTTAAAGGGAAATCATGTAATATTGTCTATTCATCCTATACAAGGCCATAACATCAAGGGAGGTAATAGTTTTTAATTTGTCCTAATCACTTGAATGTGTTCGTAATTTGGAAATCCTAAGTTAAATAAACCTAAGGACAACACGGTTCACGTATAGTCTATCAAGAAGGTTGAGGTGCAATATAGTGGGATCCAACGTAGACTAATGTGAGATCGTGACAACAACTTGTTTCATAGGCTGTCAAAGTCACCCTAAAAAGCTAATCGAATAAGGCAATTTATGGAGTGAGAGTAGAGCATGTAAGGAAATTTTTGGAAGTGAGATTCTATTATAAACTGAAAAATCCATATGATGGTCGATGAAACCGTCAGGCTACCCAACTAAAGGGGATTCTTAATTTGGGTTCTTTGTAGCTATAAAGATTATTCTTCGTTTTCAAATTTGCTAACCGAAGGTTTATGTTTGGTGTCAATGTTGAGCCAAATGTAATCTGGTGGTTAGTTTTGTCTTTCATCTGTTTTTTTAGAAGTAGTAGTGTCTTGTTATGTTAGCTTTATCGCCTATGTAACGTGCTAAGATGTGGTATTAACTCACATCTATTATACTTAAACGTTTTTTGAAGTACTCTATTCACCGGGTTTAAAAATATTTTATCAAAAAAAGTTGCATGTAGTTTGGTTTAAAAAGATCGGTAAGTCTTACGAAGATGTGTTTTAAGTGTGATAAACTAATGAAGTTGTTTATGTATACTGATGTGTCGTTGTGTGGTGTGTATTTTATGATTCAAGTTTTAAATTTATATTTTGCCGACTAAACCAGAAACAACACTTTAACGGGCAGTGTACCCAGTCAAGATGTAGATTCGTTGGTAAGTAGAGTTTGGTGCGCTCACTGAGAGTCGAGGTAAAACCATTTACATTTATTAATATCTTGGTTGTCTAATCTATGTTAATTCTATGGCAAACCTATGCTAAACCTATGTTAGTTCCTAGATCTAATGGGAAAAATGGGTTTTCAGCCTGAGAGACTAGCACGGGTTTAGTTGGTGACTAAAATCAATTCAAGGAACTGATTTAACCGCACGGCAAGCAAAATTAGACAAGAAGATGTGAAAGTAGCGTTAGAGCCTATATAGGAGGATACTGAGATAAAAACCTGATATAAATTCGATTAGAATGTAACAACTGGGTACTTTTTTGGAATTTTATAAATAGACTAATTTACACCTTTGACATTTCGGGTCCTGACTTGTACATTTTGACTTATTAACTTTGTACGTCACATAAAACGATTACTTACTCTATACTTCTGCGAGCCGGTAAATTTCTTGATAATTATTAAAACTAATAAATCATATTTATTATTATTTATCTCTCATTACGAATTTAGTTTTTAAATTTATTTGAAAAGAAACGAGAAAATATATGTTATTTCTAAGTTGATTTATCAAAAACGAGTAGCTAAATCAGGTTTTCATTATTCGGACTCAAAAGCAATTTGATGTAAAACGACATTCTTGACAACTTTTCAGTTTTGACCGAGACCCGAAAATAGTCAGAAAGTGACTGAAATGCCCTCGCAAGATTTAGAATCGAGAAAATAATTAAATTATATTTAATTAATACTTTTTATTAAATAAAAATATTTAAAAAAATTAGTCATCATTTTATTCGAAAACGTTTGTTGATAACGCGAATATACGGGTTAAAAATTTATTTTTATTTTTACTTTCGAACAAGACATAACCGGTTTCAAAAAAATAATAACAAAAAGAATATTTTTTAAAGATATTATAGAAAATAATTATGAAATACTAACCAAATGAATTACTTCATTTTTTATTGGAAAAATTATTCCGAACGCAATGGCGCAAGTTTCGTATTTTAAACCGTCCGTTAAGTCGCTCAAACGGGTCCCGAACCGCTATTTTACAAAATAATACTCAAAGTTACATTTTTGGTCCCTGTGAAATATTTACTTAATCAACCCTCAACTATTATACACCTTACACTTTTCTTATAACTTTAATATATAAATAAAAATTTAAATTTTTATTCATTTCCATAAAATATACACACACACATACATCCATTACCTCTCTCTCAATCCAGCAAGCCCCACCTCGCCCGGCCGCCATCTTTTCCTAACCAACCGCCGCACGGATTATCGGCCCACCACCGAAACGCCGGCCCACGCCGCCCCGGAAAAGTTTTCCGGTGAGTTTTCCGGCCAAGACCAAATGTGTTCCTCATTGCCTGATCTACCCGATCCCCAACAACACTCACCTCCACGCGCCTTTCCCCACCCCTCCGGCTGTCTCAGCCGCGTCACCACCACCGCCACCATCATCGTCATCATCGTACACCACATCACACCACCCTCGTCATCTACCACCTCCACGCAACCAACCACGCCACCACACCACCCCCACCACCATGGCTGTCACGCAGCCTCACCACCACTTCCACCCAGCCACCGCCACGGGTGCGTGTGGTTTTAAACCACCCAAATAGGGTGCGTTTGGCAGAGACAACGCCCCAAAAGGGTGCGTTCGGTTGGGTTTATATCAAGAAAAGTTTGGTTTTCTTGTTTTTTTATATATGCAACAAGTGTACATCGGTTTTCTTCACTCACCGAGGGTGCATTGGGGTTTCATAGACCATCAAGGTATGCTATTTGGTATTCTTTTAGCCGCCATATGGTAACGGTTTGGGTTTGTTGTTAAACAAAACCCGAAAAGGGATTCGTCGGGGTTTGGCAAGCAACCAAGAAAGGTGCGTTGGTTTTGCGACAGCAGCAAGTGGTGCGGTGGTTTTTGTTACAAAGCATCCAAGTTTTGCAATTTGTTTTGTTCTTCAGCCGTTAGGGTGCGTTGGTTTGTGTTTTCACCGCATAGGGTGCGGTTGGTTTGGCGGAAAGCACCAAAGAGGGTGCGTTGGGTTTAAAACCACCACAACAGGTGCGTTTGGTTGGTTTATTAGCACCAGCAGGTGCGTTTGGTTTAACCAAAACAGCATATGGGTGTTTGTTTCTTCGTATTAACACCTTAAGGGTGCGTTTGGAATCTGAGTTTAGCACCACGGGTGCGTTTGGTTGACTGTGAAACACCATACGGGTGCGTTTGGCTTAACTGGAAACATAAAAGGGGTGTTTGGGTGAGCAGTTTACCATAAAAGGGGTGGTTGGTTTGGCAGTTAACAGTGTAGGGTGCGTTTGGATTAGCAAAAAAACTGATTAGGGTGCGTTTGGTTGCTTAAAAACGCACCAGTGGTGTGTTTGGTTTCGGGTCAAACAAATTAGGGTGCGTGTGGTTTAGCATAAAACAGACAAGTTGCGTTGGTTTAACGGGAACGCAATTATGTGCGTTTGGTTTTTACAACATATAGCAAGGTACGTTTGCGTAGAAGTTAGAAAAAACGTATATGCGAGGCGTTTGGAGGGTAGTCAATAATAACACAAATGGTGAGATTGGATTATACACATCAAATAAATAAATATCACACGGTATTATAAGTACATTATAAACCGGTATATATATTGGTGGATTTATAAATTGGTTAAAGTAAATATGATGTTATTATTGGTTTAGTTTAGATAAGAATAACAAATAAATATTATATTAAAACACGCGGGTGCTGAAAATTAACAGAGCTAATAGAATGCCACACAATTGATTAAGGAAAGCGTTTGAGAATTTACGAGATATAGGACGTTTTATAAAACGAAAAGTCAGACGAAATTTATATAAAATCTCTATAACTTAGTAATGTGTTTAACTACCTACTTATTATCATTTTAAACACCCGTAAAGAGACTAATTTATATTTTAAAAATATAGCTAAATATAACTATCACAATAACCGACCACAAACGAAAACATTACTTTTACAAAGGAGACAACAATTTTAGCCACGACCCGTCGAGGAAACGAAATATAAGTTTATAAAATATTATTTTATATTTTATAATTGTCAGCTAGAAGATAACATAATAATTACTGTAAAAGCATTACAAAAATCGTTTAATTTAATTGGTAATCTTAAAACATACGATTACGTTTACATAAGAACTTTTTATTCAATTAAATGGTGATTTCAGAAACGGGTCAAACTAATTGGTTTAATTATTTGCTCACACTGATTATATAATACTTGCAAAGCATATATACGCCGCATTAATTTTTGATTGTTTTGTCTTTGCTATATAATCACGTATGAGGTATATAAGGGTTTTATTTTTCATAAGTAATATACACAAAAATATATTACATTCTTTGCGTATTTACTTTCAATCTATTTATTTAAACCAACCACCAGATATTATAGCTTTTAAATCTAGATCATTTTCAACGTGACCCGTTGACAGTAACGCACTCATCGGGAAACCCAAACACGCTATCATAGGCTAAAGGACATAGCCGTTACGATTAGATTTACAAGCTTCTTGACGAGCCGGTTTCGTCTTCACGTTTGTGTTGTAAATCATTTATGATGCCTATCTGTCAACCGTTCTTACCCATCATCGAGGTTGAGTTTATAGCCCTGAACGGTTTACATGTTTTACTTATATTTTTTGGAGGTGAGAACATGCTTGTTCAAATAGCAATTTACATGATTGTTTACAAATTGGTTTTACATACTCCAATGTACATAGCTCGCTATGGGATACATTACTTGACGTCATTTTTTGGTCGACGAATGCCATACATACTATTGAAATAATTACGGATTAGCTAAGCAGATTGAAAATGATAACAATACCAGTATGCCATTGTTCTTGGAGGGACACCGGTAACTGGGAGTACGTAATATAAATAAATAAAGTACCCCGGTGTTCTTGGAGGGGACAGCCTGTGGAATGGTATATATATAAAGTCTACGTCACAGCTCAAGAACCTAAAAATCCACTTAGGAAGAGTGAGTCGCGAAATCATGAAATAATCTATTCGGTGTTGTGATCCCTTGTTCGAGTAGATTAAGCTATCACTAGGGCAAATTACGGACGTTATAGCATGTTTGTCTACACGATGATGTATAAAAAAGATTAAGATCTATTCGGTGATTGACAATCCCCTTTCGGGTGATTAGCTATCACTGGGCAAACGAATGTTACAACATGTCGGATTACGATTGGTTGGGCCTACAGGGCCCACAATACTTACATATGAACTCTTACTATTAAATTAGTGCATCAGTTTCATGAACTTAGAGTAATTGTAATCATTGTTTTATACACACAGGATTTTTTACTGTGCCTGTGAATAAAGACTTGGCCATACAGTACTTGAAAAATTATGGTGATATATATATATATCATATATTATATATATATATATATAGTATAGTATATATATATATATGATATAATATCATACAAGAGCTTTGAACAATTGTGATAATAGACGATCATACATAACATTTATGTACTAATTTATTGTGGGATTGAATATGGTCATGCAATCTTTACAACTATTTGACTTCTAAAAATCATACATACATTTTGGAAGGATATTTAAGGATTTTAAATGGGCATACACACTTGACATAACTTTGGTTCAGTATTTATACTTAAACAAATCTATGAACTCACCAACTTTAATGTTGACACTTTTTAAGCATGTTTTTCTCAGGTGAATTAGATGCTTGGATTATTTGATATGCGATGGATCTAAAACTTGACAATATTTTCATTCATGGATTTCTACATACATACAATGTCAAATTCTCGTTTGGCTAATTTCAAGCTTTTCATTGGATGAATTATGGACATAACATTTATTTCAATTTCATGGAAATCAACAGATTACTTTTTCAAACGGACACATTTAGAGGTCGTTCTCTTAGTATCTAGACTGTGTATAAAGAAGTAAAACTCCCCCTTTACACCATATCCGATGCGACATGTATTAACCATTATTAATTCGATTAGAACGTTGGTATGTTTATATAGTGCAATGATTTCTTATCTCGAGGTGGCATATCATTCTTAAACTTAGACGTTACTTCTTCCTAAGACCTAGATACATTAATTCTTTCACAATTTAAGCATCCGCATAAAGCATCCTTGTTTGCTGATTATAATCTATCTTAGGGATTAAATCAATCGAGATCTTGTTAAACCCTAGCTCATAGAGACTTTACCCACTTACTGCTTAATGGTTCTTTATACACTAGTAGGTCACTTGTCCAACTATCCCTTGGAATCAGAACGTTATTTGTTGAATTATCTAGGTTCACCTTCTAGTCAACACAAACAATAAACCAAAGGCAATATCCAATTAACTAGTTAAGCCCGAAGCGTATCCTAGACACAGACTTAGAGGGACAATATTTGTGATCCTATGATTCTAGATGTATAAATTACTATATGGAGAGCTATCCCAGACTCTAGATCTACTTGGTTTGTATCACTAGATCCAGTTGAATGATAGGTCGCATACAAAAGCACGTAAACAAGTATAAATTGATAAACATAAACAAGCATTTAACGATAAATCAAGAAATCGAGATAAACAAATACCAAACATTCAGATCTTCATAATAATGGCTAATACCTGAAGGTATTAGCCTTCAAACCTCATAATAAATACAAGAGTAATTATTTAGCCAAGGTAAACTAACCGAGTTAACGAATGATACCAAAAACTGAATGATTACTAAAGTATATGGAATTACACGTGTCTCCTATGGAATGGATAGCTTTGCACAACCTCTTCTGCTCTTCTTTGCCTCTGAAAATCGACTTTTGTGGTTTAGGTATCGAGAATATGATTTAGCACACTTAAAACTTGTTTTTGAGTTTTCTATTTATACTGTCTAGAGTCGGTCTCGATACGGCGTATCCAAGGGATTGGATACGGCGTATTAGGGGTTTCTTGGAGTAGGGACCACGATTGATATCTTCCAGAATCTTCACATACTATATCTTTGATACTGCGTATAGCCTTCTTCTGGATACGGCGTTTTAGGCTTGTTTCCTTTGTGGTCTTTGGTGAGTTCAGGCACGGATACGCCGTATCTTCTTGATGGATATGGCGTATTGGTCTTTAGAATAGTAATCTTCAAAATATCTTCGTTTAAGCTCCAGAATGCGCGCCTTTTTTGTTAACTTTCACCAAATACTCCTTAATTACTGCAAATTTTCAAATATAAACGATTAAGTAATAATTCTTTGCAATAATTATACAATATGGGTTAATTACATGGGATAAATGATGCTATAAAATGTACGTTATTTGATGTCATCATATACGTATAGTGAATATGAAGTACGAGATCACATATTGGGCCCATGAAAAGGTTGAGAAACGATAAATCAAAACGCCTCATGGGTTGTTCATGGCGTTAATCAAACTTTGTTCCAAGTTGATGATGCACGATATAATCGTGAATTGAATTTAACGAATAGAGAATGTGAATGTCATAAATGGAATTTTGTTAATGTGATTCGAAGAGTTTGTCATTGTTTTGTGTACTAACTGCATGTCCATGTTTGTTTGTACGAATGGGTGTTTGTAGCAGCGTGGTTGATGAATACATTGTTGTTTTGCTCAAATTGCTGACCCATTTGTGGGCGGTGTGGATGTTGAGATGATAACTCTTCTTCTATTTTTGTCTAGTAATGGTGTTCCCTGGGTTCTTGTTGACCCTGGTGGGATTTTCTAGGTTTATATTAGGATGGAAGATGAGGAAAGTCTTGCATATGACTTCCTATCTTCTTTTAAGATCCATCAGGGTGAGTTTGTTTTCATGATAAGAAACTTAAATGTTGCACCGTGCAATCAAGGTAAGAATGTTCACCTTTAGTGCAAGCAAGTATGTCTCACCGTACATCTAGGATCGGTTTGTTTGTCGGTACTTGGTGATGTTCTTCAAGAATGTGTCAATGCTAACAACTGGCGTTCGCACATTCGTTTTATAGATACTCGAAGGCCATGGATGGAAGCTGCGAGGTAAGTATGAGTTTCTTGCCTGGTCCTTCGTCCTTTGGATCTGGCGCGTCTATTTTTTACTCATGTTTTTATTTTAAAGGTTTTCGTTTGTCAATTGATTGACTTCGTTTTGCTTTAAGAAATGACCATGTGCCTCAAGTAGTGAGTCTAAAAAATCGGCTCTTGGCAACCCTATTATGTGAGCCTCGATGGATGTTTCTTATTTGATCGACCACTGGTGTCTAGGAGATATCTTGTAGAGCTCTGACATTGTGTTAGTCAAGGAAGCGAGGACATCCCTGAATTCGTCAAAGGGGTGTCCTTTGATCTAAAGTAAGTGTTAGGGTCTACTGACTGTCCCTAGTGTGGTTACTAGGAAGGGTCGAGTGATCGAGTGTGTGCTTGGTTTGAGGTGATGGAGGGAAAACTAGATTTCTTTGTGAGGCACTAAATTCACGTCCATGCATGTATTTCACCACAGTTGGAATCTCGTGCTTGAGGTTGCTGAACTGGTCTTAGTTTAACTTCATGCCATAGTTTTGTGAGCATTGTATGTATTAGTCAATTATATTAGCTACATGTAGACGAATTCTTGTAATCCTTGATGTATCAAGATTTTTTTGAATGTATGTACCAGCCATGTTTTGTCATGGGTTTTTATAAGATTGATAGAGTCTTTACCTTGTTTTGAGAAATAATGAAATCAATATAGTTTGTTAATTTATTACTTCTGTTTGGAATTTATCAGGTTTGTGTTGGTCTGGGTTTTTATTTATCAGGGTTGTTTACCGTGAGTGTATAATGAAACTAATTGTTTGTTAGCTTAATTATTTGTTCGTAATGTTACCAGAAGGATCGTATGTGGGCTTGGTTTTACCATGGGTGTAACCACTTTACTCTTAATGAAATTAGTGGTTAGCCAATTTATAGTAGGTGCTTTATTCTTATGTTTAGTGGTCAGTTAAACATGAAATATGTGTAGCGTTGGCGTTTACAGACAGTATGTGTTCAACTGCTTTAATTTTTTCAAACTTAAAGAGTGTTTGTAATTGAAAGTTTGATTTAACTTTGATTTTTGATTATGACAAGTACTTGTTTTTTTGGTACACTCTATAACAGTACTAGTCCCCCGAACTAGTCTATCTGACAGCATATCCGGCATCCGATGTGGCAAAGCTTGAGGTCGGGCTCGGGTTAAAATGAGATTGGGACTATATCCAGTAAGTACATAAAGCCTCATTAAAGCGTTTTGGGGTTAAACTGTTTTGTCAACCCTTTTGTATTGTACCCGTATAGCAACCTTTCTCATGAGCATGTCATATAGTCTAATTTTGTTGAGTAAATGTTCTATTATAAATAGTCAATGATGTCACCTAGGTGTTTGAAAAGTGATTGAAAGTTTTGTCATTAGGTTAGTATTTAAAGATATAGTACAAGTGAGCTAACCTGGCTATTAGAATCCTTCTTTGAGAAAGAAAGAGATTACATGATTTGTAAAGTCTGTCATCCACCTAGATGAAGTATCTTTCAGTTGGCCGTGGTGTCACAGGGAATTCCTCCCCGTCTAGAGTGTTAACAGCGTTAGGAAACGTTGATCGCTTTACCTGACGAACCATGTAGGGCCCTTCCAGACGGGAGCGAGCTTGCCAAACAATGTGTCTTTGCTCCCCATTTTTTTGCGCATCACGTGATCGTCAGGTTTGAAAGATATTGGGCGAACACGCTTGTTGTAGTATCTCCATTTTGTGTTTCGAGTATGTCAGGAAGTGGTGCGTTGGCGTAAGATATGCGTTTCACCTCTAGCAGCGAACATGTCTAGCTCCAGCTGAGAGAGTCTTCGTTTTCCCACTCATTGACCATGGCAACTCTTTCATTATGGATGAGCACACGGATTCAGTTTCATAGACTAAACTGAAGGGTGTTTCGCTCGTGGTTTGCTTTGGTGTGGTTTTGTGTGCCTAGAGTGCTAGTTGTTAGTGCAAACATTACGATATTTAATCTATACAATCTCTTTGTGTTTTGGTGATAACAAACATGTAACTTGTAATACATAATGTAAAGTGTGCAAGTTACTCGTAACCATAAATCATCAATGCATACATGCATACATGCATCAACATCTCTCGACGTGTCAAGTCTGCATCAACACAGACATAAGTTTGCACCCGACGTAAATCACTAAAGGTATGAACAAACAAACTTTAAACTTGTTGGTGATCAAAAAATAAATTTGTTTCTTAAACTTTACATTTCTATAAAAGTAATAAAACAATTTTTCGAAAAAATTAGACAAATTATTTTTTAATTATAAAGAAATGTTATATTTGGTAATTATTTCAAAATTCAACTTCAAATCGCTGGCTTACGCCCCCGTTCCCCACCTGCCCCAAAAAAAAAACAAGTCATACCTTCACCAAATAAACATTTAAAAAACCACAAAAAAAGACAAAATAAGAGCGTTTGAGTCGTACGGTCCCTTATTTTATTGCCTGATGGGTCCTTATTGACGGGGGGGGGGGGGGGACCGCCGCCTTTTGACGAACAGTTTTCATCTCCTATAAATAGTGGCTCATTTCCAACTATTTTTCTCAACCTTTTTGAACAATTTTTTCTCATATCTAAAATCTTACATATATAACTCTTATTCTTTGATACACTAACTTGTATTTAAAGTTGTTTAAATGTGACGAATCACTCATCCATTCAAGTGCAACGAGAAGAACTCTTGTTCTCGTCAAGATACAGAGTTTATGTAGCATAGTTAATGTATTCGAGACATTTGTTTAGCATTCACTGATATATATTATCGGTGGATCGAGACCAAATTGCCTTCCAAACTTATGTAGTTGATAGATCGGGTAGTATTAGAAGTCTGAAAATAACGAATGATTAGGTGTAAGAATTTTAATCCAGGAATATTCTTCTTATGAGAGACTCTCAACAAGCTCTGATACCACTTGTTGGATCCCACTCTAGATAGATCTTTACTGCCTGTTAAGGATGGTGATTAACCTATGTAATCACAAGCTAATCACAAGAGAGACTCTTGCTTTGAAAAGCTAATGTCTACGCGGAATATAGACACAACTAATAAGAAGAACATGACTAATAAAAACTAAAAGATCCTTTTATGGATTTCTATTAACGAATAAGTAGAATAGAATTGTGTTTTATATGTCTCTATTACAATTCCCTACGCCGTGGGTTTTTATAGAGGTGAAACCCTAAACGTCATTTACTCAAAACGCGTGAGAATAATATGCATGACTATCCCTGATTTATCTCATGCATATCCTCATCTCTAACTAACTAAAATCTTATCCTGGAATAACTATTTGACTCTACCAGGACTAAGTATTCTACCAGTAGGAACTAGATTTAGCCTACCAGGACTAACTATGATAATAAGCTTACCAGCAGGAACTATATACCTGCCAGTAGGAACTATTACTCTACCAGTAGGAACTACATACCTACTAGTAGAAACTAAGTATTACAGTTATTCCTAACAATATAGTTATTGTAGAACTATTATTAACACTCTTCATATTGCGTCACACTTGATCGGTAAATATGAAAAGAGATAAAATATGAAAAGTGCTTTTAAAATGGTTTTTAAAACTGAGTATGATCTATGTATCAAATTACCCATGAAGAGCGATAAAATATAAAAAGCGTTTTGTTGCTTGATTTGTACTAGTTTTGTTGTTAAATACACTTTGTATACTAGCTTGAAGGAAAGTGGCCTTAAAAAGAGTTTGTAAGTGTCGATATATAATCTTAGCACAGATTAAGTAGGTATATGGTTTTAAAAGGCGATTTTGAAATAACGACTAATGTGGTTAAAAAGTATGTTTGTAAATGTTTCTCTAAGTCTTTGAAGTAGAAATGATGTTTAAAATATATGTTATATGTTCGGTATTGAGTTTATTAATTTTTACGCCTTTCCGCCAAGTCACTAAATGAATTACAAAAAACGGTGAATATGTGTCAGGTGACGGTCCCTTAAATATTTAAGGGACCGTCTGTCTATTTTGACAGATTTTTGTAAACTTCGAAAATTCATATGAATCAAAAGTAAGTTCGTAAGAGTCGTGTCACGCGCCATTTTAAAGGTAATTGAGTCTACTTTCATATAAAAATACTTTCAAGTCTTGATTCTAAACTTAAGTAAGTCAGAAATGCAAAATACTACATAGTGTCTAAAACATTGAGTTTCGTTTTAACATAAAACTTGTACTTTATCCTTTACTTTCGAGTCGGGCATTTCTAGTCGGTGTATCTTTGAAAAATGGTGTATCTATCTTTTCAAAATATTAAACTTGGTTAATTTTTGAAATGGGGAGGAAACTAATTCATTTTCAAATAAAATCGAGCTAAGTATACATTGTTGAATCTAATAGACAAAACGACGACAAGTATTTTTGTGTGTTATGCTAAATGATTACTTTTTGTGTGTGTGTCTTAATATAGTTTGTGAATCTCTTATGTGCTTGTTATGTCTTGTAAGTTATTCGTTATTAGTATTTATAGTTATGCACTAATAAGACTTATGTTGGATTTCTTGCACTAAGTTGTGAAATTGTTTTCAATTGCATATAAGTATAGATCATTCTATTTACAAATGTTACATAAACATTTTGTAAATCCTTTCGAGTGTGGTAGTCTACTTAGGAATAAGAGTTCAATAATTTGTCAAGTATATTGAAAAATATTGTCTTGCACAAATAGCTTTAATAGATCACGTGTTAAAGCTCGTTACTTAAATATTTTCAAAGCATTAATTTATTTTCAACAACGCGTTTAAATTTTTTCATCAACTTACCTTGTTTGATATTAGGTTGTTTAAACAAGAGAAAAAATAAATCATTTTAATACATTAGTATTTAAATAAAAGAAAATGTATTTTTGAACTTTATGTGTGCTTACATTGATCCAACATACACACACATAATATATTTTCTCTAAAAACATATATTATTTTACAAGGGTTGTGTGTTGTATAATAATACTTATAAATTGTCAACAACTATGCATATTGTACGTAATAATATATAGTTTTTTGCCCGAACAAAATATATGACAATCTTAGGGTGATAAGTTAACTTTTCATTATTCATTAACCTCGCATTCACGACTAGTCTTAGGTTTAATGGAACATACTATAAAAATCTTTATTTATTTTATTTTAAATAAGTGCTCGTGAGGGTCAAGAAAGATTTCGAATATATATCGATTCATTATTCAAATTATGATTGATATCATTATCGAATGTAATTGACAAGTTTTCGAGTATGGACATGAAATCGGATTCTTATTTGTCTAGCTTCAAGATTATATCAAAATATAACAAAAGATATTATCTTGAATCTACATACTCACTCATACTCAATTGATATGAAAATAATAACATCCTTTTCAAGATGAAAAGAATATGCATCGGATCATAACTCGCACTTGTGTTAATGATGTCATATTGAGTCTACTTTTTCTATGGTTGTGTTCCAAATATTAGACTAATATGTTGAATAGATGCATAAAATACAAAATGAAATAGGATTGACGACTTAAATGTTTCGTCCAAAATCTTCAAGCAATTTACATTTCAATGCAATTATGTCATTTCTAAAAAACCAAACACGAGCAAACAAACAACATATGTAACCTTTGCTCATACAACTTAAAAGTACAATTCAAAGCTCAAATCCACATTCGGCTAAATTCTTAAAAAGCATAATATTCTTTTTTCACTCACCTAGGACAACATGATGCTTGGGGAACATTATGCCCAAAGAATTCATGCATTTATCTTGTTAAATGATTGATAAAAGATAATATATATCCTATGCATTTTATTTTCTTCGTAGCATGAATGGTTATGTTACAAGATAATACATCACATATTGTTTGTAAAATATAAGCTATTAGAATTGAAAAATAACCTACTAGAATATGTGTCAATGCATAAACAAATATAATTCATTCATTCAAATACTTGTTTGATTAGATTAGCTAGTATTCATAAGAATGATAATTTTATCATGTTAAAAAAGCATATTTGTTTAAAGATACAATATGTCTCGCTTCAATTATACATCATAGAACATTCACAAGATCTATTAAGGAAAGTAACCATAACTACTCTTTTCACAAGATATGCAAAAGAGCATTCTTGACACACTCTCAATATAGCATATTCTTAATTGACACACATAAGCTTTAGAAAACCCAATCATGTAAACAACCTATAGATCTTAAAACAAAAGATTAGAACATCTTGTTTACGTTCTTTTAGCATTCAACGCATCTCTATTAAGATTACGTGTAAATTATATTTTCTAGATCTACCGTCATTAAAACATGGTTAGTTGATTCATATTAGGCCAAAAACTAGTGAGCTAAGCATATTTCATCTTTGCTACACTTTGATAAATAAATTTAGAATTTGTTTTTTTCTAAAATGAGAATGACTACTAGAGAACCTATTGTACTAGAAATTTAATTTAACCTAACGATTGAATTGCTTCCAGGAAAGAAATTGGGTTTGTGGAATAACCTATAAAAATGGCCGTGATTAGCCTGAATTGAGCACCACTAGTAATAGTCTCATATTCATTCTCTAACTTGATTAAATGGTTCTTCCTAAATGTGCCTAAAGTTAGTTCACATTGATGAAATTTGTCTTTCATTAGAATTTCTTATTAAACAAGTAGTAATTAGGATTTTATTGAACATATCTAGATTTATTGCATCTCACATATGTGTTTTGAAGTTTCAAGATGATAACTTGTTCCAATGTGATATGACTATATGCCTTCGTGATTATCTTGATGATCAA